>JBBPBX010005648.1:13767-44956 GCA_038048925.1 Garcialebias charrua | reverse complement strand
TTTTGTATTTTGTTGTTGGGACATCATGACTCTTCCCTTGATGAGGGGGCATTGACATGGTCTGTCCCTGTGCCTGTTTTCTTTAGGCCCCAGTATAGCTCTGCGTTCTACCGAACGCCGCTCAACGCCGTTCGAACGCAGAGGCACAAGCCTTTGAACGCGGGCGCGAACGCGCCAAGCTCAAATTTTACGACCGCGTATGCTAGCGCGTTGTCTCACAATAAACTGCCCGGCGCCAGACTGTTTTGTATGTGACACAAATGTATTAAATTCCTCTTCTTCATCCCTGATCTGGCCTTTTCTTTTGTTTTGTTTTTGCCAAATGTCAAGTGATCGCTTCCTCCTTCGTTGACTCCATGACTGAAATGATGAGGAAATGAATGAATTTGTCACGAGCGAAATCAACTCGGGTCTAACGTGGCTGTGCGAGGTTCTGCAGATTTTCTGATGTGCTGGACCAGTGCTCCCTATTTTATTTTATTTTTTAGAACTTTTTATTAACATATAAACACAGAACACCGCAGCGGTTGCAGCTGCCGGCTTGTGCCATTTTTTCCTCATCCGACCTATCAATCAATTCAGTAGGCGTGTCAGCAAATGACCAATCTGCGACCTCAATTTGTCCCGTAGGTAAACGCTCTTCCCTGCATCTTCTCAAATGACGTCAAGTATTTGGAGCGAAAACGCGAGCATTAACGCAAGAACGAACGCAGAGCTAAACTGTGAACTGCCTGCGCACAGAACGCGCGTAGAGCGGCGTTCGGCTGAACGCAGAGCTATACCGGGGCCTTTAGTGTCTTTTCTTTTCCTTTTCTGCTTTTTGTTTTTCATTCGATTCCTGTTGTTTTTGACTCTGTGTTTTCTGTCAGTTCTCACTCACTCCTCAGCCTTTCTCTCAAATCTAATAATTTACACTCAGTGGTTAATTTGAACCGGATCCTGTCGGAACAAGATCCGGGAACTCCCTCATTTTCACGGTGTATGTTCCGGCAACTGTTCTCTCGGCTCCATCAGCTCATATCTCCGCCCAAAAAAGTCTAATGTCATGGCATATTTTTTATTTTGGATATTTATTAAAAATACAAGAGGAGATGTCCATGTCTGTGGTGCGGATGTTACTGCTGTAGCAGGTGCAACAGCTCACGCACATGCTACTGCCAGCAGAGACGCTGACCACGTGTCCTACGGGGATGAAGCGTCTTCATCCACCTTCAGCTGTGTCTCAGAATCCAAAGCAGCACAAACTAGCACAAACAGCACTAACCACTCATTGTATCTCATTGTATTTACTGGAATTTTTGACGTTGGTGGGGTGTCAGCTTCAACTGCTCAGCTGTGCGCCCTGCAGACAGTGCACATATTACGTACAGGAGCGTCTCAAGACAGCTCTGCAGTAGGGATGGGCGATATGGCTCAAATATTATATTGTGGTTGTTACTAGGGGGTGTAACGGTACGCTAAAATCACATTTCAGTTCCGTTCAGTTTCAAGGAGGGCTCGGTTTGGTTAATTTTTGGTACAAAAAAAAAAGACAACATAAAGATACTCTGATGCATGCTCAATAATCCAGGTAGAAAAATCTAAAAAAGCTAAGTCTGGTCCTCTGGACATTCAAAAAATAAAACAAAAAAAAAAAAAAATGTAGAAACGTTTCGTCTTTCGTCCGAAAGACTTCCTCAGTCTGAGTTGCTGTATTCAGCTCAGTCTTATAAATAGCACCCTCTCACAGTGTTACACAACCAGTTGGCTGATGACAGCCTGAAACCAGCTGCTCACATGATCAAGGAGGGCCATCAGCCTAACAATGGATCATTAGCACCCTGATGGTTGTTTGCTATTCACAGAGGGCTGAGTGATACTAGCAATCACAGCATTGTAAGAGGGGGACAGTTGAACCCGGAGGCCTCCACCCCTGTTTAATGATGGACGGTTTCTTTTCACAAAGATGGCCTCCTTTACTCCTCTCTCAAACCATCGTTCCTCTCTATCAAGGATGTGAACATCTTCATCCCTGAAAGAGTGACCGCTGGCCTGGAGATGAGTGTAGACCGCAGAGTCCTGACCTGATGATGTTGATCTTCTGTGCTGGGCCATCCTTTTGGCCAGTGGCTGTTTAGTTTCCCCGATGTAAGACTGATCACAGCCCTCCTGACACTGAACAGCATACACAATATTACTCTGTTTGTGCCGGGGGACTGGATCTTTGGGATGAACCAGTCTTTGCCGTAATGTATTTTGGGGTTTAAAAGCCACTGGGACGTTGTGTTTAGAGAATAAACGTCTCAATGTCTCTGAAACTCCCGCAACATACGGAATGACCACTGGTCTGGGTCTGGGTTCCTTCTTTTCACCTGATGGCTGGCTGGAGTCCTGTTTGGGTTTCTTCTCTGCTTTCAGGAAGGCCCAGTTAGGATATCCACATTTCCCTAGAGCCTGTTTTGTGTGTGATTTCTCCTTCTGTCTGGCTCCTAAGTTAGTGGGGACGCTGTCTGCTCTGTGATACAGAGTCCTGATGACTCCTAACTTGTGCTCCAGAGGGTGATGGGAGTCAAACTGTAAATACTGGTCTGTGTGGGTGGGTTTGCGGTACACCTCAGTTTGCAAATTTCCTCTATCAGAAACTGAGACCTCACAGTCCAAGAAAGCCAACCTGCCATTTTTTACATCTTCTCGTGTGAACTTGATATATTTATCCACAGAGTTGATGTGATCAGTGAAATGTTGGACTTCCTGAGATTTAATTTTAACCCAGGTGTCATCAACATACCTGAACCAATGACTTGGTGGTCTCCCTGAAAAGGACGTCAAGGCTTTCTTTTCTACCTCCTCCATGTACAGGTTGGCAACAATAGGAGAAACTGGCGACCCCATAGCACACCCATGTTTCTGCCTATAATATTGCTCCCCATATGTGAAGTAGGTTGACTGCAGGCACAGTTTCAAGAGTTGACACAGTTGCTCTGTGGAAAGTGTGGTCCTGCTGTTCAGAGTGGTGTCTGATTTTAACCTTAAACAGACCACCTCTACTGCCTCATCAACAGGAATGCACGTAAAGAGTGATGTGACATCAAAAGAGACCATTGTTTCATCAGTCTCCATGATGACACCCTTCACCTTCTCCACAAAGTCCATGGTGTTCTGTATGTGGTGTTCTGAGCTGCCAACTAAAGGGATGAGTACAGATGCCAGATATTTGGAAACATTGTAAGTGACCGAGTTAATCATGCTAAATATTGGTTTTAAAGGTACAGCTTGTTTGTGGATTTTGGGTAAACCTGACCTACGAGCGTCCGACTTTACGAGATTATCATAATTAATAAAATATGAAAAAAAAAAAAATTATCATTATTTTTTTGTGTGTGTTTAAATGTTCTTCATTATTATCATTTTTTTAAAATAATTTCATGCTTTTTTGAACAACTTCCTGCGGGAACCAGGAACCGGAAATACAACCTCCGCCATTTTACATTCATTAGTTCCAGAGTCTCGGCACTCGGCAGCCGGCTTTTGGAGGACTGTTTCTCCCATAAGAGGATGCCTCATACGGATAAATTAACTGGAAACACTCCCTGAACTCTGTGAATGTCTCAGGACTGGAGCAGCAGCCGCGATCGCTCCGCCGATCGCTCCCACAGCGCCGCGCGAGACCAGCAGCTCATGGTATGAGCTAAGGCTAACATGCTAAAGCGGACCCCACACCAGAGCTGCAGATTCGACAGCCGGCTTTGTGCGATCAGAGGTTCCTGGAGCTCGCCTCGATGTCGGACTGGAAGCAGAAGATATCGGGGGACACCCAGCTAACTTGGAATAACAAAGCCGACAGCCTTTTTGAAGCTGCAGCTAAACTGGACTGCCCGTAACTGCGCAGCGGACTCGGTGGGGCTAATCTAATGCTAACAGGTGCTGCTAATGGCGGCGCTGGCAGACGGCTTTTGGTAAGTTATTAAAACTTATTAAAACTTTTTTCTGGCTCCAAATGTATGAAGATAGCATACTAACAGTCCTTCCTGTAAAGGGTTTGGACTGCATGGTGCTACAGGAAGCCTGGGAGCTCGGACGTAACATAGCGGAGGGAGGCAAACAGCTCAGCTCAAAGTAAGAAATTATTTTTTTATATTTTTTATTCATATTTTAAAGTATTTTAAAGTGTTAGGATAGTTGAAATGCTTGGTAACTGTTCATTACCGCACATGTACGTGCTCGTGCGGTATATATAAAAAAGAAAAAAAAAGTAGTCCCGAATTACAAATTTTCGGTTTACGAGCAACATTGAACGTTCAGACAACGTCCTCTGAACGTTGTCATCAACGTCCTCTGAACGTTTGCAGAAAACGTTCAGAGAACGTCCCCTGAATGTTCAGAAACTGTCCCCTGAACGTTCAGACAACGTCCTCTGAACGTTGTCATCAACGTCCTCTGAACGTTTGCAGAAAACGTTCACTGAACGTCCAAATGAAACTCCATAAAACGTTCAGAGAACGTCCCCTGAATGTTCAGAAACTGTCCCCCGAACGTTCAGACAACGTCCCCTGAATGTTCAGAAACTGTCCCCCGAACGTTCAGACAACGTCCCCTGAATGTTCAGAAACTGTCCCCTGAACGTTCAGAAACTGTCCCTTCAACGTTCAGACAACACAAACTTTTCAAGTTCCCAATCCACAGTTTTAAATTGAGATTTATTAGTGGAATCATGATGATATGTAGTTGTGCAAATAACTCTTGGCTATGAATTAATTCTACAGTACTAACATTAAAAATAACAGAGTCGAAAGTTATGATAAAATAATCAGTTTATTACACATAAAGGCATCAGTATCATAATATAAAACAAATCCGTATATGAATAAAAAAAATGCATAACTGGCATCAGTTGTAACAAAATAGGTACAAAAATAGGTACAAAAAGAATCTGTACATGGCATGCTATGCATATGAAAAATATAATGCATCTACTTCAAAACTGCGTTGAGGCAAACAAAGCTAGGAACCACATTTGACCATCCATTGTGCAGCAGGAAACATGGTGTAAGACGAGGTGAAGAGACGACACAGGAGACAGGCTGCAGAACTTCACCTTTTAATCAACTCCTACTAAACTGGCGGGAACCCGCCCAACACTGCTTTATATACCCACATAACATCCGGTCCTCTGGACCTTTCACAATAAAAGCATCCTGTAATACATTCGGTCCACTGGGTGTGAGTAGAGCCCCCTAGTGGTCCACCACACACGCCCCCCCAGAACACCCAGTAAGGTCCATCACTAGTCCCGCATTTTAGGTTTGATCAAACGACCAGAACGGCTGAACCTGGGCCCTGCAGAACCAGTCTGATGAAGTGGAGGGCTACGAGGAGGGTCTGCAGAAGATTCGGGCTCCAATGGACGTTGAGAGTTTCCGGAAGAAGGACCGCCGTCCGTTAATAATGTGGATGGAGGTCTGCCTCTGCGAGGAGCTTGGGCCGTAACAACCTGATCATCTGACATAACATGAGCTGGTTTAAGCCTATCAATACAGACAGTCTCAGTACGACCCCCTAAATCCAAAATGAAATGTTTCGGACCTGGTTGAAGAACTCGAAACGGTCCATCATACAAAGGCTGTAGTGGTGTCCTGTGTGCATTGTGTTTGACAAAAACAAATTTAGAGGACTCCAGACTCTTAGGGACAAATGACTGCGGTAAACAATGGTGTACCGGACCGGGGACACGAAAAGGGGCCTCCTGAGGTGAAAGATGGAGCAACGGTGGAGCGAACTGTGGTGAGGGTACCTCAGGTAAAAACTCACCGGGGACGCGCACAGGCTGACCGTAAACCATTTCAGCCGGGGAAGAGCTCAGGTCTTCTTTGGTTGCGGTACGCAACCCCAACAAAACCCAGGGAAGGCGGTCAATCCAGTTGTCACCGGTCAATGCAGCACGAAGTGCAGCTTTCAATGACCTGTGAAACCGTTCACACAAACCATTAGCTTGGGGGTTGTAAGCGGTGGTCCTGTGAACGTTAGTCCCCAGACCCTTGGCCATGGTAGACCAAAGCTCCGAAACAAACTGCGGGCCCCTGTCCGATGTAATGTCTGAAGGGGGGCCGAAACGTGCAACCCAGGTAGACAAAAAGGCCCGGGCCACCACTGCAGATGTTGTGGACGTCAGAGGAACCACCTCTGGCCACCTGGTGGTCCGGTCTATCATAGTCAGCAGATGAGTAAAACCCTGTGATGGAGGCAGAGGGCCTACTAGGTCTACGTGCACATGATCAAACCGCCGACTTGGGATGGGGAAAGGTTCCAACGGTGCTTTGGTGTGCCTGTTGACCTTAGCACGCTGGCATGGAACACACGCTGCTGCCCACTCCTTAACTGCTTTACGCAGACCGGGCCAAACAAACTTTGAGCTGACCAGTTTCACAGAGGCTCTAACACCTGGGTGAGAAAGGGAATGTAAGGAGTCAAAAACGCGGCGTCGCCATGAAACTGGAACCAGGGGGCGGGGCCTGCCCGTAGATACGTCACAGAGCAGGAGAGGACCTCCGTCATTCACCCGCCTTTCCTCCAACTCGAGGCCTGTGGGGCCGGACTGGAGCTCGAGTATTTCTGCGTCGCTACGTTGGTCCGCAGCCATAGCAGAAAAATCGATGCCAACGTACACGGGAGCGATCAGCACCCGGGAGAGACAGTCAGCCACCACATTGGATTTTCCAGCCACATGCTGAATGTCTGTAGTAAATTCAGACACCGCTGCGAGGTGGCGTTGCTGGCGAGCAGACCAGGGGTCAGAAATTTTTGACATAGCAAACACCAGGGGTTTGTGGTCAACGTATGCAGTGAACTGGCGGCCTTCCAGGAAAAACCTGAAATGGCGTGTAGCCAGGTAAAGCGCCAGCAACTCTCTGTCAAAAACACTGTATTTCAGCTCATTGTCCCGTAGCGTACGGCTGAAAAATGCAAGCGGCTGCCAAACCCCGGAAACCTGCTGTTCTAACACAGCCCCCACCGCAACATCAGATGCGTCGGTTGTTAAAGCTATTTGCGCCGCTGGGGATGGATGGGCCAAAAGGGCAGCAGTGGCCAGTGCAGCTTTAGCATCACCAAATGCCTGTAGGCGTTCTGGTGTCCAGTCCACGCTGTCGTTGGGCTTTTTCTTTTTCAGCGCTCTATAGAGCGGACTCAGCAGTTGTGCTGCCCTGGGGAGGAAACGGTTATAGAAGTTAACCATTCCCAAAAACTCTTGTAGCGCTTTAACAGACTGGGGCTGTGGGAAATCTGACACCGCCTGCACTTTGTTTGGTAACGGGACGGCGCCACTTGCGGAAATGCGGTGGCCCAAAAAGTCAATGACTGGCAGCCCAAATTGGCATTTCGCTGTGTTTACAATCAGGCCATGTGCTGCCAGGCGCTGAAAAACCTCACGGAGGTGGGACAAGTGCTGCTCAGCCGAGCTGCTAGCCACCAGGATGTCGTCCAAGTACACAAATACGAAGGACAGACCCCTTAGGACTGAATCCATCAACCGCTGAAATGTTTGTGCTGCACCTTTAAGACCAAAAGGCATGCGCAAAAACTCAAAAAGGCCGAAAGGCGTGATAACAGCGGTCTTAGGGACATCCTCCACATGCACAGGAACCTGGTGGTATCCCCGTACTAAATCTACTTTAGAAAAAATGGAGGTCCCAGCCAGGTGCACTGAAAAATCCTGGATGTGGGGGATGGGATAACGATCATTCTCTGTGATGTTATTGAGGCGGCGGAAATCTCCACATGGCCGCCATTTGCCATCTGCCTTGGGCACCATGTGGAGGGGGGAGGCCCACGGACTGTTTGAGCGCTGCACGATGCCTAAACGCTCCATGCTAGCAAACTCTTCCTGTGCGATTGCTAGCTTAGTAGCATCGAGGCGGCGTGCACGTGCGAACACCGGGGGCCCCGTTGTGGGAATATAATGTTCGACCCCATGTTTTGTGTTTGTGGTTGCAAAATCAGGAACAGTCAGCGAGGGAAACTCAGACAATAAACGTTGAAACACATTACCCGAAGCTAAAAAGTTAGCATGTATTAAAGGCCCAGCTCCTCGCGTCTTACAAGGCAGTGACGAAAAAGACACAGCGTCGATCAAACGTCTGTTAGCAATGTCAACAAGGAGCCCGTGAGCACAAAGAAAATCAGCCCCTAAAATAGGGACCGAGCTAGCAGCTACCACAAAGTTCCACCGGAAGTCCCGTTCATGGAAACGCACAGTCACCAACCTTTCGCCAAACGTCTTGACGGGAGAGCCATTCGCCGCGGTTAGCTGTGGCCCGCAGCCTTCAGCCAACCTGTCGGAGCCAGTCGGGGGGACGAGGCTCTTCTGCGACCCCGAGTCCACCAGGAACCGCCTCCCTGACTTCGAGTCCTCGATGAAAAGCAGCCTTTCCTTCTCGCCAACGGCTGCGACTGCTAGCGGCTGTTGGCGGTCTCGTTTCCCTGCGGCTTGAAGCTGCACGGCGGGACGCACCGTCGTGCTTTGGCGCCAAAACGCGCGTGGTAGAAACAAAGAACTGGACCTGCCCGCCTGCGGCTAGTGACTCCTGCCACCACCGCTGGCTCGTCCGGCGCTGTGTGCGTCGCTCGAAACTCGGGCGCTGCTGGAGATCCCGGGACCACCGCCTGTACCGCGAAGGTCCTCGCGGTTAGAATGATGCGGTCGGCTTCTTCGGCCAGCGAGCGGTAATCCTTCTCCTGCAGAAACGGGGAGTTGGCCAGGGCGGTTCGCACAGGAGCTGGAAGCTGGCGGAGGACGAGGTGGCGGAAGAGGAACTCGCAGTCGTCTGATCCCCGCAAGGACAACATGCTCTCCACGAGCTCGAGAGCTGTTCCGTCACCCAAACCGGAGAAGGAAAATAGTTTCTCAGCGCGCTCCGCCTCTGAGAGTGTGTAGCGCCGCAGAAGAAGCTTCTTGAGGGCGTCGTATTTTCCTTGTGCTGGAGGGTTTTGTAGTAGGCTCATTACCCGCTGGGTTGTCAGCGGATCCAGCGAAGCAACCACATGGTGGTATTTGGTGTCGTCAACAGAAATCCCGCGAAGAGCAAACTGTGATTCGATGTGGGCGAACCACGACTGAGGCGCGTGCAGCCAGAAGTCCGGGATTTTAACGGCCACCGAAAAAGCGTGCGGGGCCGCCTGTGTAGGTTCCACAGCAGTAGACAGCTGAAGAGAGCTGGCTGAAGCGTCAGATGTCGACATATTCAGTTCACGAGGGTCACCAGTGTAAGAGGAGGTGAAGAGACGACACAGGAGACAGGCTGCAGAACTTCACCTTTTAATCAACTCCTACTAAACTGGCGGGAACCCGCCCAACACTGCTTTATATACCCACATAACATCCGGTCCTCTGGACCTTTCACAATAAAAGCATCCTGTAATACATTCGGTCCACTGGGTGTGAGTAGAGCCCCCTAGTGGTCCACCACAATGGTGGAAACCGTTGGTTTAAGGTTTACAAATCACTCCTTACATTTTTCCTTTATCCTCTTTAACATAAATTAAAGGATTAACAGAACAGCATAACACATAAAATGGAAAAGTCCACCTTTGGTACCTTTAAAAAAACAAAAGCTTTAGAATTACATTGGAGGGAGCTTATCAACTGGTGGCAAAACAAAATGTACCAGTACACAAACAAATCTAAAAGTACACAGCTCACATAGCTTTGGTCTGTACTTAACATTAATTTGTTTTTGTTTTTTATTAACATGCCTTCATTTTTCTTTTGGATTTATAGCTGCAACACTGGCAGTAACACGAGAAATATGAAAGCTATATAAAATTACAGTCCCACCACAAATATGTTTAAAAAGTGTGCTGGTCATAATATTTTAAATAAGTTGATTTATTTCAGTAATTCCATTCAAAAAGTGAAACTTTCATTAAACTGATTTCAAGTTTATTTCTTTTAATGCTGATAATTAAAACCAACAACTAATGACAACCCTAAATTTAGTACCTCAGAAAATTAGACTATTACTTGAGATTAATTAAAAAAAATGTTTATAAATGTTGGCCAACTGAGAACTATGAACATGAAATGTACAATATGTACATCTTTGAATACTTAGTTGGGGGTCCTTTTGCAAGGACCATGGTACCATGTTCATACTTTTCAGTTGGCCAACATCTATAAAAATCCTTTTTTTTATTTTTTATCTCAAGTAATGTAATTTTCTGTTACCGGTAATGAATTTGGGCTTTTCATTAGTTGTCAGTTATAATCATCAACATTAAGAATTTTTTTAAAAATATATCAGTCTGTGTGAATGAATATAATATACAAGTTTTACTTTTTGAATGGAATTACTGAAATAAATAAACTTTTTCATATTCTAATTTTATGACCAGCACCTGTATTTGCATCTCTCCCCCCAAAAAATGTGTTCCTCAGTTCTGTGTGAGCCCGTGTCCTCCACTTCTTTGTGGCACATTTTAAATGTCCTGTGTGACCCTCCACCTCCACTTCTTGTGGTGCATTAAATGTCCAGTGTCCACTTCTTTGTGGTGCATTAAATGTCCAGTGTGAAAGCCTCACCTCCACTTCTTTGTGGTGCATTAAATGTCCAGTGTCCACTTCTTTGTGGTGCATTAAATGTCCAGTGTGAAAGCCCCACCTCCACTTCTTTGTGACACGTTTTAATTGTCCAGTGTGAGCGCATGTCCTCTACCCTTTTTGCATGTTTTAAATGCTCTGCAGCATGAGTCCTTATAAAATCCTCTCTTGCCGCAGAATCCCCATTCATGATTCCATCTGCATTTGCAAAAAAACAAACAAAAACAAAAAAGAGTAATTAGTCATATGCAAAGGCAATCTGGAAAATGCACAGTGCCTTGCTGGGGTCTCCCCTATAACTGGATTAATAAATAATAATAAAAACATCCATCCCAGCAAATGTTGATAGGTGGCTTGTTCACCGTCAGTAAGGAAGAACAATCTGTTGAGCGATCTGGTTCAAGTTCAGAGTTATGTGAAATGTGAACATCCAATTCAGAGGGAAAATCATAAGAATGATTGGCATGATGGTCTGAATGAATACTGCCATGATCATCATCTGAAAAGGACCCATTTACAGGAATATCTACAGTTTCTGCATGGTTCATTGGTGCCATCATCATGAAGAGAGTCAGAACTTTCAAGTGATTCACTGTGTTCACTATGCATGGCAATGACTTCATGCTGAAATGCAGGAGAATTTTTAACAAAATCTTGAGAATCATCTTGGTCATCATCTAAACACTTAAATTTCCGCTTGGCAGCAAGATGAGTTCGTCTCCAAAGAGTAGATTTAGGAACAGAATAAATGTTTTTGCCATTGTCAATGAGAGTTTAACCCTAACCCTAAGCCTCAGTTTCAGTTCCTCCACATAGGACAAACAGGTTTAACAATGTCAATCAAAACAGTTTGTTCACATGCAAATGAGGAACATCAGCCTGACGGTCATTAGAGGCCTTGATGACTCACAGGGTGCTCATGCAATAACAGCATTGGGGGATGGGGGAGGGACAACAGTTCAAGTCTCAAGTCTGTAGTGAAAAAGGTTAAAAAAGTAAAAATAATCTTTCCACTTGAACGTCTTCAAGTTTCTTCACCTTATCCAGCTGAGTGAACTCTTTCTATCTGTACGGTTCAAACCGTTCAGAAGCTTTGTGTTTGCTTTAAACACTCACCGGTCTCAGAGTTTATGTAGTTCTTGTCAGTTGATCTGTTGAGAGTCGCTGCGTAAGTGACCTCCACAACCTGGACGTGTTCGTTTCTCTCTTCCTGTTCGGCGACCACGAGCACTGGAAGAGGGATTCAGGCACCGTCATAGGACTCCTAAACCCAAACCCGATGAAACAGAGAGACGGGAATGACGGGGTGAGCTGCGTTCTGTTTTAAAGTTCCAGCAGAACCACAGTCTGACGGTTACAGAACATCTAGAACTGATGCTGAGGAAACAGCTGCTCACTGGAGAAAGTTTTAGCTTTAGAAGCAAAACTCAAATATTTTTGAGGCTAGCTAACTCTGAAATTAAGTAAAACATCTGAAGTTGCAGTTCAAAAGCCTTAAACCTGTCTTGGTGTAACTTGGAAGCAGCTTATAAATTATAATTAATTCAGAATAATTTAATGAGCAAACACAAACCTTCATTATTCAACTGGGGTTAGGAGCATAAGGCCTCAAGCCCTTACCTTTCTTGTTGGTATCTGCTGACCAGGGGATTTGGTTCAAGCATCAAGATCCAGCTGCAGGGCGGTGCCAGGGTTGCCAGATCTCCAGACCGAAAGAAGCGATCAGCTCCTTCAAAACAAGCACAAACAAGCGACTCGCTCTTTCAAAAAAAGCCCAAAAAAAGCACCCATCCCATTGTGTAAAAAAAGGCAGTTTTAAACAGTATAAACATATTTATTATGGCATTACATATAACAAGCAAAATTATACATTAAAGAACGTATTCAGTCTAAAAAATAAAAATACATTTTGCATTTTTCTCCCATCTGTGGTCGTGGTCGGATCCAGTCTTGAAGAGCACGCTCTTTCTCCCAATCTTTATTATATTTTTTCCATATTTACCCCACTTAGAGCTCATATTAGCGTTGTCTTGTCTAGACATTTCACTAAATTCTTTAGTTTGTAGCAGGTCGCTTTTGTAAATGAGCCCTCGAGGCTCAATGAGATTTACCTGACTAAATAAAGGTTGAATGAATGAATGAATAGACAAAGAATAAATAACAATGTTGCATTCGCGTGTAGTCGGATGTCCCGTGAAGAAACACGGTTTTTAATTTTAAACTCACTTTGAAAGTAATTTTCATTAATTTATCATTTTGTTTGCTAAAAACTAACATAGTTGAATGATACAAGATATATATGTTGTGTCACTATATGCTGCTCATGCTGACTCATCATTAATTGCTCGCGCTTATATAGTTTTACCGGCTCTGACTGTCGCTTGCGCCAACTGCACCTGAACGTAACATCCGCCTTGACGTAACATACGTGGAAGGGGGGCGTGACAAACTACCTACCACTCGCATTACTGCTCGACTGAAAAACAAGCACAAATAAGCGACTCAATGTCCGCGAGAAGCCCAAAAAAACGCCACAAGCGGCTGATCAAATTTGAAAGCGACTGCAGGGAAAAACAAGCCCAATGCCGCTTGAAATAAGCGGACTTGGCAACTATGGGCGGTGCTCCTCTGTTTTGAACCAAACACAGTAAAATGGTGGCAATGATGGGAAACCTTCACCACAAGGCATCCTGGGAGAAATCAAAGGGCCAATGAAAGGGCCTCCAACCAACAGTGGGGGTTGTGATTGCCCACCCTCAACTGTCACAGTGTTCAATCAAACCACCAGAACAACAAGGTTTTGCTTCTGGGGGGATAAACAGGAGTTAATGGAAGCCATTTTCTGGCACCAGAGAAGTACTCTAGCTGGTTCCAGAGTTTAACTGAGAGAAGTACTGTGGGAGAATAGAGGGCCCTAAACCCTCTCTTAAACATCTAACTAACAGAAGTGTACAGTTTTTTACAACAACGCAGAAATAGAGATTTGGTGATAAATAATAACAACCATTATGTTTGTACTACTGTATACTCTTTAAATTAAATCACACCAAACATGTTTTTTCACATTGAATGTCTAGAGTGAACGTTCAGACAACATTAGAAGTGCACTTCAAAACAAAAATAGAGATTTGGTGATAATAATTAATGACCATTAAAGTTTTAAAGATTAAAAAAACTAATTAAATAAAAATATGCCACTGGTTTTTTTTTCTCACAGTAAGCAAACAAAAAACGTCAGTGCACTTCATATCAAGACAAAAATAAAGATTTGGTGACAATAACCATAGCTTTTAAATATATAAAAAAAAACTGATTAAATGATCACAGCAAACATTTGTTTTTCACAGCAATTGATAGTTTACAGTGATAAGACAAAATCAGAAGGGCAAACTTTTTATAACAAGACAAAAATAGAGATCTGGTGACAATAACAACCATGTAATTATGGTTATAGATAAAGAACCCATATGAGTGGGGGTCTCGTACGTGGGCCCATTGCTCTATTGAAGATATAAAGACTGATTAAAGAAGTCACAGTAAACATGATTGTCATGTCAAGTGAATGTTCATAGTGAACGTTCAGACAATGTTCAGACAATGTCAGAAGTGCACACCTTTTGTAACAAAACAAAAATAGAGATTTGGTCATAAATAATAACAACCATTAAAGTGTCAAAGATGTAAGAAATAAGTGAATGAAATTACACCAATTTTTTTTTCTTACAGTGAGTGAACGTTCAGCGTTAACGTTCAGGAAACGTTCAGACAACGTTCAGATAATGTTCAGACAATGTTCAGACAATGTTCAGACAATGTTCAGACAATGTTCAGACAATGTTCAGACAATGTTCAGACAATGTTCAGGCAATGTTCAGACAATGTTCAGACAATGTTCAGGCAATGTTCAGACAATGTTCAGGCAATGTTCAGACAATGTCAGAAGTGCACACTTTTTGTAACAAAACAAAAATAGAGATTTGGTCATAAATAATAACAACCATTAAAGTTTCAAAGGTGTAAGAACTAATTGAATGAAATTACACCAATTTTTTTTTCTTACAGTGAGTTACCGTTCAGCGTTAACGTTCAGGGTTAACGTTGAGGCAACGTTCAGACAACGTTGGGTCCTGAACATTCGACATTCGACCTTTAGACGACGTTCACTGAACGTCATCTGAACATTTGCTTGCTAGCTGGGAGTACGGAACTCGCTCGTAAGTCGAGGACTACCTGTATATCTTGGGGACGATAGAAACGTGTCTATCGTGCTACTTTCCTTCTATCGTGATAAATAAGAATAAAAAATAACTGTCGCAAAGAAGCTTCATATTGTGGTTTTGCGAGATGACGGCGCTTCTTTATGTTTGACGCACGCGCGGGTTTGCGACACATGCTTTACGTTGTTAAACTCAAGACGCAGGGGGGCATGAAGTAGCATCTCATCCGGTGTCACAACAAGGAGAAACAGCTGCACAGGTAGCCCAATAAGAATAACTTTTACCAAAAAGAGGGGGAAGCTCACCTTGTTAGCTTCCATTATTTCGCTCCGCTGAAACTCGGAGACAAAATGGGTCCAGAGGACACGAACCCAGAGTCCAACCGAGTCCGAACTCGGGTCCAGTTAACCAATACAAAACAGACCAGAGACACAACAGAACCGGAATCAAACGCAACGTTTTCTCTTTTCTGTTTCTTGCCTTGTTTACTCCAGCTTCCAGAGCGGATTTCTTCTTCGTGGGTTTTATTAGCAGCCGTTGTTTTACCGCCACCTGCAGGAAAAATTTGGACCAAAGTAGAAACTCAAATTTTACTTGATTTTATCACTTGTTTTATTTGATTTTTGCTTTTGTTGCACTTTGTAGCACTTTGAGATTTTTATTAATGAAAAGTGCGTTATAAATTAAATTCATTATTATTATTATTAACTCCTTTTCTACTTTGGTCCAAATTTTTCCTGTACACACACACACACACACACATCGTGTTGTATATATCGTGATATATATCGTTATCGTGATATAAAAAAGTCCATATAATAATAATAATAATTAATTCAATTTATAACGCACTTTTCATTACTGAAAATCTCAAAGTGCTACACATATATTGAATGCTATACACATTCATAAACCGGTGGCGGCAGACTACCATGCAAGGTGCTTTCCAGTCCTACCGGGAGCAACTCAGGGTTAAGTGTCTTGCCCAAGGACACAACGACACATGGTGCGGGTCCCGGGAGTCGAACCGCCAACTTTCCGATCGGGAGACGACTGCCCTTACCACTACGCCACGGCCGCCCATATATCGTGATATATGATTTTTTCCATATCGCCCAGCACTACGTCCAGCTATCATCACACCTCCAGTAAACCAACAGCTGCTCCTTTATCTTAAGACGTCCGTCCCGGTTCTGGTAAAGAGCTGTGATCAGCCTTGGACGTAAACGGGTCGTAGGTCCCGCAAGTCCAAGCTGGACTCCAAATGTGTTTACCTTCTCAGTGTCGGTGATACTTGCTTTAGTCGGCAGAAGTCGTGGCAGTCCTGGTTTGGTTTCAAGATAACTTATTCCAGAAAGGAATTTCATTCAAAGTTTTGAGCTTACGCTCGGTTCGAAGTGGACTAATAACCAGCATGTTATTAGCCCTTACTGAAGAACGAAGGTCTTTGGCTTTGGCATTTGACCAAATGTCCGACAGCTAAAAGAGAAAGTTCACATCTTATCTTCCTCACAGGAACTAGAAGTTCCAGCAAAGCTTGGAACTTTTAAGAGGGGATCTGAGATCAGTGACTTGTTCCTTTTCCCATTGGTTTGGACGACCAGTGGAAGGGAGTTAGAGACAAGTTAAGGAGTTCACTTGTTGTTATCAAGATTCAAGGTTAAAGCCAGAAGCAGAAAGAAATGTTTAGAAAAAAGACAGACACATAGTCACCAGTAGTAAAATACTTGGATTAGCGTCTTAACACTTCTAAAACAAATCTCAAAAGCACAATTTGACATAAAATTCAACTTTGCCATAGTTATTAGACACCTTCATTTGCAGAAGTGACACAGTAATGCTTCACATTAAAGAATAACACAGCATAATAGCACATATCATGAAAATGACAAAATGTTATTCTTTTGATTACATTAAAATAAAATTAAAGAAGCCAATAGTCTCTTTGGGAGTGACTATGTTCTCAGATTACAACTAATGGAATAAATTGTAATAAATGTCTGTTTACTGAGAGGGTCAGCAAAAAGCATCACTGGACAGTTCAAAAGACAAAGGTGTATCAGAGACCATTGTCTGGTCCACTAAACACCCCTAATTGTTACGTTATTCAAAGGTCTGAAGCAGGCTCTGAAACAAATGTGCACAATTTTATTGCAGGTTTATTGTACAGATAATTGGAAATCACAACTTGCATTTCGTCTGCTTCCAGCTAGAACAGACCTTGTTTTACAGCAAGTCCAACATTTTTTACTTCAGAGGCTGGCCTGTGGCCCATCCCGTTGGTGTTGTCATCTCCTCATAGGACAGCCTACTCTTACCCACGTGACCAGCCTTGCAACCAATAATACTACCATCCTTGATGTAAACAGGAAGTGTCAGGTTTGTTGCTTAGTGCAGGCGTGTAACTAAAACTCCTTCCTACCAGAAACAAAAACCGGGAACTAAAGGTTCTGCATCGGTTTAATATGCATTTATACTGTATGTATGTATGTGTTTATGTATGTACCGTATTCACCGGTGTATAATACGCTCCTGTGTATAATACGCTTTGCCCAATTTTTGGGAATAAATCAGAAAAAAATGTACATTATACGCTTCGGTGTTTAATACGCGCTGCCGTTGCAGTCTTTTTTATGGCCACTAGATGGCGGCAAACCCTCCCAGACGCCAACGTAACGCATCATCCACCGCTGACGTTATGCGTCACCCTACCGCTGAGACAACCTGGAAATGTGGTCCATTGTGCAGTGCGACCTGAATTTCATTAAAATTTAACTACAGAAACGCCTAAAAATATATTTGTCAGCTGAATATATATGTTAACGTGTCTCTGTTTAATTTTTGTTAATAAATGATTACAAATCAGCTGAATTTAAAATGTAAACAACACGATGTGCGCACACATAACATGCCTGGTTTGGAGCGAGAGCTGAATTTAATTAAAATTAAACTACCGTACAGAAACACTTAAAAAAAATTGTTAGCTGAATATATATGTTAACGTGTCTTGGTTTAATTTTTGTTAATAAATGCACTTTGACGGTTACAACATAAATATTAGCGGCTTAAAAATTAATACACGCTCACCCCGCCCATAAAAATGACAGAAACAGATACCGTTTACAGTTTTTATTCAAACAAATTATTTACACTACTATTTACACTATTTACACTATTCAAAACCTTCAAAGTCTTCATCTTCCGTGTCGCTGGCAAACAGTTCAGCCATCACACGGTCCAGCTCACCGGTACTCAAAGGCCCAGGCTGTTCCTTCTCCTCCTCGCTGGTGTCCTCTGCTCCATCTGGCCGTGGGATGATCCCAGCCTTAATGAATTCATACTGGATTATTTTTGTGGAAATTGATTTCCAGGCCTTGTCGATCCAGTCGATCGCCTGCAGGAACGTGGCGTGGCACATGCGGCCTGTAGCTGTAAAGCTGTGCTCCCCGTCGACCATCCACTGCTCCCACAAGCGGCGCAAAGCAGCTTTAAAACTCCTGTTCACAGATATGTCTAATGGCTGGAGAACCTTGGTCAGTCCACCTGGAATGATGGCAGGAATGGAGTTTGTCGTTTTTATCTTGTCTTTTACAGCTGGCGTAATGTGGGCTCCAGTGGTGGGAAGTAACGAAGTACAAGTACTTCGTTACTGTACTGTAATGTATTTGTCTTTGAAGTTAAAGGTCCACTGACATGATTTTTCTACTATTAATCAAATTGCTCAAAATATATTTTTATCATTTAAATATGTTCGTTTTTGCAAACAAAATGATAAATCACTTTAATTTTGCTTTAAAAGTGATTTTGAACTTCAAGCCGTGTTTAATCATGGGAAATCCGTTTACACCCGAACGCACCATCTGTGACGTAGTGTACAGAGTGAGAGGCAGAGGGCTCTCGTCTCTTTAATAGCGGACATTTTAAAACCCGACTAATTTATCAATCTATGTGAAGATTTGAGCTATTTGTCTTCATTTTGGGAAGCAGAAAATAGTTTGGGTGATGGAACAAGAAACAACAGGATCTAATTTAGGTCTGATGCTGTATCAGACTTACCTTCATGTGGAGCTGCTCACACCCGCGCACTGAGCCAGAGCTCTGCCTCTCACTCTGGACACTACGTCACAGATGGTGCGTTCGGGTGTAAACGGATTTCCCATGATTAAACACGGCTTGAAGTTCAAAATAACTTTTAAAGCAAAATTAAAGTGATTTATCATTTTGTTTGCAAAAACTAACCTATTTAAATGATAAAATATATATATATTTTGAGCAATTTGATGAATAGTAGAAAAATCATGTCAGTGGATCTTGAAACACACCCTTGCCTGCCTCAGCAGCATGTGAGACACTTTTCAGTAGAGCGGGACAGATTTTCTCTCCCTAAAGAGCCAGACTGGACTCCAAAAACTTTGAAAATCAACTTCTGCTAAACTTAAACAAGAAATTCTTGCCACAATGTTAAAATGTGTTCATGGGATGTTAGGACAGGAGACGAGATGTCTCCAAATAGCTCGACACTTGGGTCCAAGTTTTGAAAGTTGTGTCAAGAAGTTTTGGCTCATTACAAGGTTAACTAGACTTTTTTTGTTAACTAGCGTTGATGACAAACGAGTTGAAATGATCGTTGTCTATTTCTTTGTCAGTTGTGTCTAATGCCCCTTTTTTCAGGCAGACTTAAACGCGTTTACTGCAGTGAAAATGACACTGGTTTTGTTTGTGTTAAATAAAAACTTTCAAAGGTATAATCATTCCTCTTTCTTATTTTGCTTAATGCCATTTAACTCTAGGTCATCCCTGAAATTCTGATGCACAGAATCACAAGTCCAATTGTGAACTGTGTCAAAGAGTAAACACAATAAAACATGTAATATCTTCATTAAAATGGAACACTATCAATGTATTACAGAAAACATACATACGATAGTGACACTTTATTGTAGACCATTTTATTAGGTGATACATTCAGCAAATACTTTTACTTTTAATACTTTAAGTATTTTTAAAAGCAAGTACTTTTCACTTTTACTTAAGTAAAAATATTAAGATGGTACTTTTACTTTTACTAGAGTACATTTTTGACTGTTTATTTGTACTTTTACTTAAGTACAGTGTTTGAGTACTTTCTCCACCACTGGTGGGCTCTCATACTGTCCATGACCAAAACAGCTTTTTTAGATTTAAAAAAACCGTCTGGCCGCTTGCTGTAACATCTGGCCATCCACACATTCATCATCCCAGTGTCCATCCATCTTTTTTCGTTCACCTCCACAACCACACTTGCTGGAAAGTTGTCTTTAGGCATGGTTTTTCTTTTAAAAATCACCATGGGTGGCAGCTTTGCCCCATCCGCGCAGCAAGCGAGGACCACGGTGAAGTGGGACTTTTCATGTCCTATGGTCATGATGGAGACGCTCTTCTCACCTTTCTTTGATGCACTCCTAGACATTGGCAAATCGAATGGTACTTCATCCATATTCAGAATTTGTGCTGGAGAGATGTGGTGGTCCTGGACTTGGCGGGCGACGAATGCGCGGAAGCTGGCGACCTTCTCCTCAAAGTCCGCTGGAAGTTTCTGGCACATTGTGGTGCGCCCTCAGAGAAAGCTGGTTTCTACACATGAATCTGTAGCACCACGATGCACCGCCAGCAAACTCCAAGATGTCCATGTTTTTGGCCAGAGCCACGGCGTGCAGCCGCAGCTGGACCGTGGAGACGCCTCTCCCAGCAGCGCGTTCTTCCAGAACCCACTGTTTGACCTGTTCCTCAGGATGAGGCCAGCGGGCTTTCTTCCCTCTGTTCGCCCTCTTGGACCGCTTCTTGGCGGTCAGCGAGACCTCCGCCTTTCTCCACAACCAAACACAGGCCTCGTTGACCCCGAAGTGACGTTCCGCCGCTCGGTTGCTCTTTTCCGCAGCGAATTTCACGACCTGCAGCTTAAATTCTGCAGTACAGTATAGGACTTTCTTTTGGCTGCATTTTCTCTCTTTGTTCTCTGTTCTCGGTTTCAATGTGTTGTCTCGTTGGTTTCTCTTGCTCTCTCTCTCAGTGATTTTGTGGTGGGTGATGGGTTTTTATCTGAATACACATAACAAGATACGCCTCGAGGTACAGTCTGCAGGTAAACAGACTACAGATCGCCTTAGCGCCCATAGTGGCCGAAACTGGTACTGCACCATTTTTGGTACAGTGCAGGTAAACAGACTACAGGGCGCATTAGCGCCCATAGCGGCCGAAACTTACTGCACCATTTTTTGGCCAACATGAGAAACGGTGAATCAGACCTACCTACGGTAAATGGGTCTAAAAATATGGGAAAAAATCTGTAGGTAATACACCTCGGTGTATAATACGCAGGATATTCAAATGAGCAATAAAAGAGCGTATTATACACCGGCGAATACGGTACGCTAAAATCACATTTCGGTTCGGTTCAACTACAAGGAGGGCTCGGTTCGGTTTATTTTTGGTACAAAAAAAAGATAAAATAAAGACTTACAAAATCTTTATTTTGAAAATATGCCAAAAATACATTTGTACTGTATTGTATTGTAGTAATAAATAAAAGTGACCCATTTGGATGATATTTTAAATAAACAGCACTCTACAATAAATAAACTACTGTATATTAACAATAATAAAAATCTTAATAAATACAATAACAGTCAGAACCAGAACAATAAGCAGCAACAGACTGTTTATGATCTAACTAATCAAGTTTTTGTCCAGTAGCAGCAGTGTGGCTGTATTTGTCCTCATTACTGTACTCACAACCTCTTGGACCTGCTCCTCAAAGTGGGACAGGTCCTGGAACAGTTCAGAGTTCAGTTCAGTCATCACACACTTCTTAGCTGCAGTAGGTGATCTCTGGTGGATGTCTGTCCTGGAAATAAAACACAGAGGTAAAAAAAATAAGTTAATTAGATTATGATTTTAAATAATAATAACTTATAAATAATAATTATAATAAAAGAACAATACCTCTTGAACGGTTGAATCTCTCACTCATCATCAGGGCAGGGCTTAAATCAGCTCCAGGACTTGACAATCAGTTTTAGTTTTTTCATAAAGAGCTGAACTTTTTAGCTGAAGTGTTGACGTGATGAATGTCTCGTAGCGAGGATCAGATCTTTAAATCCTGCGCATAAACAACATTCAGACTTAGAGTCAGAGATTTAAAAACTCATACAGTTTGTGTTGTAGTGGACCTACCCAGGGTCAAACTAAGGTTTTTGAACTGTCCAGTGATGACCTTTACTGACCTCTCAGTAAAGCAAGACATTTACCACAAAATCATTCCATTAGTTGTAATCTGAGAGTACAGGTAGTCCCCGATTTACGAGCGCTCTGATCTACGAGGTTCCAGACTTACGAGCTGGCGAATTTTTGGAAAAAACGCAAAAAATACTGAGTTTTCATGTGTTTTTTCACCACAGTTAGTTAGCTAAGCATATGGACACACGTTTCCGATCATTTTTATGCACTCATAAGCAGTTTTTGGATGAAAATAGAGTGTTTTTAGTCGCGCTAGCGAAACCGTTCCAATTTACGAGCGAAATTCCGGACTTACGAGAGACATGGCAACCGTTCCGAAATACGAGATTTCCGGTTTACGAGCGCCTCGTTGTAACGGATCTCGCTCGTAAATCGGGGACTACCTGTATAGTCATCAAAAGAGACTATTTCTATCTTTGATTTTATTCTAATGTGATCAAAAGAATAACTTTTGTCATTTTCATGATATATGTTATATGCTGTTATTCTTTAAATGTGAAACATCAATGTGTCATTTCTGCAAGTGAAAAGGTGTCAAAGTTCAGCTAAAATGTCAAACTGACTTACACTGAAATTGTTTTTGTCGAGTTTCAGCTAAAACTCTCATCTAGCGTCTGAAAGTCTCTCACTCAGATACTTTTCCTAAACAATTTCCTTCTCTGCGCTGAATTTCACCTTGAATAGTGATAACAAGTGGACCAATGAAAAAGAGACAAGTTTCTCTCCTCTCTAATTCTCTTTTAAGTTCTAACTTTTGCGGAAACGCTTCAGAGTTTGCTGGGAGCTTCAAAGAGACATGAAGACGTCCCAAAGAGCTGAATGAATGCCTGTCACCCGCCAAGGACAGTCATTCAGCTAAGGATTGTATAACATGCTGTTATGAATCCACTTCGAACGAGCGTAAGCTCAAAACTTTGTTTATTCCTTCCTGGAATAAGCTTATCTTGAAGTCAGAGGCCAAGAGCTGACATATTTTCTGATGACCAAGCAGGACCCAGGAGACGTTGGAAACGTAAACGAATGACCAGTTCAGACGAACTGGGCCTGAAGGACTGTGCATCTTACAGGCTGGTGTCATCTCTTTATCAGACTCGTCGTCAAAAGGTAAAGAGCTGTTTACAAAACGTACCTGGATTTTAGCAGAAATCTGATGAGAAGTGTCACTTTGGCAACATGCTCAAGACAATTTCCTTTAACCCATCTTTCCTCCTATCTTTTTCTCTCAATCTAAGCTGGAAACTATTTTAAGCTAAAGAGCCCACAGACTAAATATGTTAACATCCAGTATTGAAGTCTGTTGTGTTGAATTTAAGTGTGCTGACGTATTAAATTGAAAGAAAGTGAAATCATATCAATCAAGTGTAATGGTGTTAATTTAGTGATTTATTTTAAATAAATGGTAGTGTCGCCTGGCATACCAACTAAGTTAACGTGTCCATTGTCACTCTATCCACCTTATTCCTGAGGGTGTCACTGTAGAATCGATAATGTGTCGTACTTCCGTTTGACCCCGGAAGTAGAATTTTTGCATTGGCTCCTCGTTGTTTGCTTGCTAATCTGCGCGCATCGTAGAAGTTCTGTTAAAGTTCTGTTTTCTGTTATTTTGAGCTAATATTGTCACGAAGATGTCTTGTGGAGCTCTGGTACCTGTTGCGCTGTTCGTGGCTGTATGAATAATCAGACGAAGCTGAATTTGTGGCTGCAACTAGTGTGTGTTGAACAGGCTCCGATAAGAAAAACCCGCATCCTTCTTTGTGGCTGGGCTACGAGAAACCACCTGAAAAAAGTCACAGTATCCTCCAGAGGATCGAGAACACCAGGTATGATTTAAGAGACAGCTTTTAGTGTTATGATTTTATGTAGTCAGTGATTAAATGATACTAATATTTTCGTTCATAACTGGCAAATAAACACACGCACCTATATATGTATGCTGTGTGTGCGTTTATTTATACATATCTATCTATATATATATATATATATATATATATAATATAGGTGTGTGTTTATATATATATATATATATATATATATATATATATAGGTGTGTGTTATATATATATATATATATATATATATATATATATATATATATATATATATATATACTGTATATAATATAGGTGTGTGTGTGTGTGTGTGTTCATAAATGAACCCTAATGTTTGTATAATGTACTTTTACTTTCAGATGGGCTTGATGAGAGTGTGGAGCTGCTCAACACCACCAGTCACATGCAGCATGACTGTTGGAATGTGGATTGACATAATGTCAGAACAAACCAACAATCTTATTCTATGGTTGCCCCGTGAAACAATTAAAGCAACATGTTTTGCAGAAAGCTAAAAACTTGGACTCCAGAAGTGAATCATACATGCAAATAACACTGTGAAATATTTATTGGCTGTTTCTCCCTCTGGAATAATCATGTTTATTTCAGATGCTTATGGTGGTAAATGCAGTGACAGGTATATAACACAGAACTCTGGGTTTCTGGACTATCTGCGTGCTGGAGATGAGGTGATGGGTGATCGTGGTTTCACAGTGAGGGACCTGCTGCAAGAGCTATGGTGTCAATTTAATCATTCCAGCATTCACACGCAAAGGATGCCAGCTTATTTCAAGTGAGAAGTGAGAAGACATTAAATGTAAACATTTTTCTCAAACATGTACAGTACTGGTGTACTTGCTGTAAACGTAACACAACTCTTAACATGTTTTTTTAAAGGATATGTTAACTATTACATTATAAAAGTATTTGCTAAAATGATTAATTTGTTATGTACAATAGTTGACTGTTAACCTTCTTACAAGGTTAGTTTTTTGTGTGCACTATATCAGTTAATTTTGGATTAAACTACTGTTTCTATCTAAATGTCACTTTTGTCATTATCAAGTTTTTAAAGATCGTTTCCTGTCTATTTCATTATTTGTTTTCATTTACTGTATTTTATTAAAAGTTCTCAAGGTGCTTCATTTGTGAATCAGTAAAGTCTTTGTCAAAAGAAATGTCAAGCTCCAGGTGCTCAGTTGGTGTCCAGATAAACATCTTGCAGCTCAAAAGTCCAAAGCAACATCATTGTTAGCTGGACCTGGAGATGTGGAGTTTTAATGCTTAGACTGGGCTTTATGTTTGTTTAAATAAAGTGTCCCACCTCTCTTAACATAACAGGACCAACCTTGTTAATGTGAAGATACTAATAAGCTTCAGAGCTTTTCAGATTGCTCATCACTTCGCCATCTGAAGCAACTGTCAAAGTAGCTAAGTATGCTAGTAGCTAAACATGCTAGTCTACGTTATTTTCGGCCACTTCTTCAAGTCGTCCTCCCACCCCTCAACAGCTGTAGGTAGCGGTAAAACAATATCTCCACATTTGAGTTGTGATAGTTTGTGTTCCCACATATTTTATGACCTAAAACCTCTGACGAAAACCGGTTAGCGCGTTGCTAGCGTGTAACAAAAGTGCCGGTTCTGACTTTCGGCGGAAGTCGTTCACATAATTCGCGCAAAGCATCATGGGGCGTAGGAATAAGGTGGATAGCTCTGTTTATTTATCCATCATAAAGATCACAGAAATATTGGGTAAACTGAAAAAGAAAAGAATCCGTGAAATTACTATTCAATCTGAATAAGTAAGTTAATTAAGGATAAAGAGGTCAGTATTAATATTGACCTCCTCATAATCCTTTACATTGTTATTGCTCTGGACCGATCTGAATCACCTGATGAAGTAGTTTTAATGCGCAGCTGCTGTTGTTAGCGCTGTTTGTAACAAGCTGAGTGCTTTTCTTCGTTCACGTTCGGGTGACGTCGTTTCCAGTGCGTTCACATTAGACGTGTTGCTGCAGATCCAGTCTTGTGAAAACACGTCCACACAGCTTTGAATGTGCACTCGTCAAGAAAGCCATTACGTTCCCAAACAGGAGATTGTACACGACGACATGCTAACTGCTAAATGCTGCGCGTGCTTCGCGTGCTGCGCGATAATAGCTCCGTGCTGAAATTCGCCCAGGAAATTTTGTTCCACGGCGCATATATTCCCCCATTAATAACGTTCAATGAGTGAAAAAATAACCGAAACAGTACGCGGGTGGACCGAACCGAACGAGCTGTACCGAAACGGTTCGGTACACCCACTTGTACCGTTACATGCCTAATCTACTGCAAAGTCATGGATATTATGTGTCTTTTATGCATATGTGTTTTGTTCCTGTGTTCTGTCATGTACCATATTTTCTGGACTATAGGTCACACATTTTTGTCTAATTTGCATGCCCTGCGACCTATAGAGAGGTGAGACCTATTTATGGCTTTTTCCCCATGTTTTTAGACCCATTTTTGGCTCAGATATGACAATTTTTCATTTTGGCCAAAAATGGTGCAGTACAACTTTTGGCCGCTAGGAGCGCAGGCACCAGAACTGTAGTGGCTGGCTTCAGAAAGGTTGGCATCCTCCCACCATCAGCTGGAGCTGCTGAGGACTCAGACAGTGGTGAGGAGGAGGAGATGGAGGGTCAAGGACCTTTGACGATGGGAAACCTTCCTCGTTCTCTGGCTGAACTTTTTGCAAGCAACACAGACGACGAGGAATTCGAAGGGTTTGAATAAACAATTTGTAAAAAACGTAAAATAAATATCTGTTTCTGTCATCTTTATGGGCGGGTGAGCGTGTAGTATTTTTAAAGCCGCTTTATTTATGTCGTTGTAACCGTCAAAGTGCATTTATTAACAAAAGTTAAACTGAGACACACTCTTACAATAATGTCAGCTAACAAATCTATTTTATTAGGTGTTTATCTTGCTAAAATTAAAATAGATGCAGGTCTGTTCGCTCGCTCACAGCGGGTCTGCTCTGGGTGTTCGCACTGGTTTTGTTTATGTGGTAGCAAAACTATTTAAAGTCAGCTGATTTGACCATCATAATCATTTTATTAACAAAAGTTAAACTGAGACACACTCTTACAATAATGTCAGCTAACAAATATATTTTACTAGGTGTTTATCTTGCTAAAATTAAAATAGATGCAGGTCTGTTCGCTCGCTCACAGCGGGTCTGCTCTGTGGGTGCGCGCACTGGTTTTGTTTACGTGGTAGTGAAACTATTTAAATTCAGCTTATTTGACCATTATAATAATTGTATTAACAAAAGTTAAACTGAGACACACTCTTACAGTAATGTCAGCTAACAAATATATTTTTTTGGCGTTTCTGTTGTATTTTAACGAAATGCAGGGTTTCCGCCCGTTGCGCGCACACGTATCATCAGACTTAGCTAAACACATTTTTAAATCCAGCTCATTTCACAATTATGTTCATTTATTAAGGAAAAGTTCAGCTCAGACACATATTTGCTATAATTTTTAGCAAACAAATAATTGTTTTTAAGTGGTAATCTTCTTAAAGCCTTGCTGTGCGCTCCTGTGGCAGACATTTGCAGCAGGGCGAAACACTCGGACCACATTTCTGGGTTGTCTCAGCGGTGATGCGTCACGTCTGCGGTGGGTGACGCGTTACGTCGGCGGTGACGTAGGTGCGACTTATATAAAGGTGCGACCTGTTTATGGATTTTTCCAATTTATTGCCAATAATTGGACAAAGCGACTTATATAAAGGTGCGAACTATAGTCCAGAAAATACTGTACTTCGCAGGATTGCCGACGGCGGTTGGGTGTGTTTGCCTTGTGCTCTTTTTGTGGATTTTTGTTTTGTGGTCTTTTCCTTTCTAAAAAAAAATCATATTGGTGTGAAGAGGATGGCTGTGAGGTAAGAAGGGAGGCCATCTATAAAGGAAAATAATAAAAATATGCATTTGTACTGCAGACCGTAGGTGTGCACAACTTTTAGTAGCATAACAAATATAATACTGACATAAATATATTTCATGATATTTCAGAGCATTCTGAGGATAACGATAAATTTTGTGATATAACAAAAAAACCAACAGAAATCATAGTTATTTATTTGACAAAATTAACTTAACATGTTGCTTTGCAGTATTATATAAAATTGCAAAAAACAACAAGGGGTAATTTTACTGAAATTACTTTATTTAGTAAAGTATTCAGTCTCCAAGTATAAAAATAAAAATGATCCTTCTGTTATTTAGATTGAAAAAGTCTCTTGGTGCTTCCTGGCTCTGTCGGCGGTTGGGCGGGCGCTCTTGGCCGTGTCGTCCATGTGGGATTTTGTGCCCTCTTGGACGGCGGGCTGACTGCGGTTCGCAGGGGTCACGGCGGCCCTGGTGGGTGTGGGCTGTTGGTTCTGCTGTTGGCGGCCCTCGGGGCCGTGTCCCTCTCTGGTCTTGGCTCAATGGCCTGGCGGTCGGAGAGGTGTTTCTTTTTCCTCGCTCCTTGGGTGGACCTTGGCGAGCTGGGGGGGTACGCAGGGTCAGCGGGGGAGCTGACTCGCTGTGGGAGCACTGTTCCTGCAGATATTTTTCTCCCCATCCCTCAACACGCACCTCCGCCCTCTTCATCTTAAATTAATACATGTAGGGAATTTGAGTCTCGGGTGTGCTGCAATGGTTCTACATCTCTGTTGTTCAGAACACCTGGGACTCAATTTTATATACACTTTAGACATTCATTCATAAACTTCTTCATAAAAGTCACATATAGGGAATGGATTGAGCACTATGGCTATGGGTGGCGGGATGACACCAATCTCACCCCCATGCCTATGCTCACTCAACATTATGCATTTAGACAATTAGGGCTTGGGTTAGAGTTGGAGTGGAGGGGAAACTGGTACAATGCCAGCCTTTGCTCCTTCTCTTTCCTTTTTAAGTACACTTTAGAACAACACTCACCAACAGTACATTTGGGGACGGGGGTGTGTGTGTCGGGGTCTTGATTTGTTAATTTCAATTTTATTTATTTATGTATTTATTTATATATATATATATTATTTATTTATTTTTCTCTTACCCCCCTGGTTGCCTGGCGGACATTCTGGGGGTGGGCCGTCAGGGGTTGTGCTGGGGTGTGGGGGGGTTCGGGGCCTGCGGGTTTGCCGTGGGCGGGACTGGCAGTGCGCTCCCCCTGGGGCTGCTTGGGCTCGGGTGTCCTGTCCTGTCGGCGGGGCGCGGGGTGGGCCGGATCTTGGATGTCTGCTGCTCTCCACCCCAGAATGAATGGGCCTACCTCCTGGGTTTGGATGTGGGCTGCCCCATGTAGGGAGCAGGTACATGTCTTGGACCTGGGGGGTATAGAGTGTGCTTCGGGATTATGAATGGAGCGTGTCGTTATTGTTTGTCTTTCTATGACTGAGGGTGAGGATGAGGGTGGGTCTGAATGAGTGTGTCTGTGTATGAATGTTTAAGTGTCAGGCTGGGACTTGGACTGCCCCCTCTCTGATACTTCTGAGGCTACCTAGTGTCGCGCTCTTGCCACGTGGCCCCCTGGTGGGTGTTCCTCTGCCTGCGGGCGTGCTTGGGACCCTCACTATCTGGGGCTGGGCGCTTGGGCGTTGGTCGGCTCGGCCTGGTGGCTGCCTGGTGGGGCTCGGGTCCTCTGGTCCTGTCGGGTCTGGGCCTGAGGGGTGGGCGTCCCCGGTGCCCGAGCATCGGTGACCGGCCCTGGGGCTACGTCGGTGCAGCGGGCTCTGGCGGGGGCCTGTGTATTTGTCGCTGTTGACCCCGGGGGGTCATTGTGTGTGGTCCCTGGTGGGGTTCGTCCGGTTCTTCCCCTTGGTCGGATCTGGGGAGTGGACGAGTGGCTCGTCCTGTTCGGGTGGTCCTGGGGACTCTGGGCTCGGGGTCCTTCCTGGGGTCTTGGGCTTTGATCGCCCTTTCGTCTGTCTCGGGCTTTGGGGGGACAGATCTCTGATGCTTCACAATCGCTACTAAATGTTCTATTGGAGGAACCTTATTCACTTATGCATGCTCACAACCACACACAAATGGATGTAGGGATGTATATGTAGATATATGTAGATGGGTATATAAATGAATATAAATATATATGTATATATACTGTCTATATATTTGTAGGTATGGGTATGTTTATATATAGAAATCTAATGCAAGGTCATGAATATTATCAGTCTTTATGCTTGTATGTTTCGTTGCTGTGTTCTGTCATGTGCTTTGCAGGATAGTGGACGGAGGTTTGGTGTGTTCGCCTTGTGCTCTTTTTGTGGATAATTGTTGTTTTGTTGTCTCACTTTCTCTTTTCTTTCTTTCTCTATAAAAAAAAAAAAATAATAATAATAATAATAATAAATAAAAAATATAATAATAAATAAAAAAAATACATATTGGAGTGAGAGGATGGCTATAAGGTGTGAAGGGAGGCCATCTATAAATGGAAAAAAGAGAAAAAAAAAAGATTGAAAAAGTCTGCACAAAATATAGATCAACAAAAACCACCACAAAAACTAAAGTGCATGTACAGTTTCCCAAAGCAACTAATTAAAATGAAGCTTAAGATCTGTTGGGCATAAATGTAACCTACAACAAAATATATGTTGCCTTTAAATTAATTGTAACTTCCAGAACTTGTAACAAGGTGATCAGCTGACCTTGAAGCTTGTTGGTGTTTCAGCTTCATCTATTCATGCAGGAATGATTCGTTTCTCTGATTCATTTTTCTGACTGATCTGTCTTTGAACACCTGCCTCTCTGTCCGTGGACCGACTGTGGAACTCAAGAGACAGTTGAGTTGCGCGTGTTTGTACCAACGGTTTAGAGCGGGGGAGACGTAGCCCACACCGGCAGCTTAGAGCTGGGTGGGGGGGAGGCAGAGACAGTTGAGCCTTTTGTACCTGCAGTTTAGAGCTGGCTGGAGAGAAGCTGAGATGTGCATTGTTTGTTTTTAGCATTTTAGCTAGCTAGTATTGCACGTAACTATATAGCGTTACACCAGTACTGACAGGTGGACGATGGGTGAGCAGTTCGGTTTGGTCTTTCGGGGTGCTCGGTTGTTAAGGGGGCAGGGCGCCCTGACATATTACGTCATAAAATTAGCATATCATGATTTTTTTTTTGCCCGGGCAAGCTTTTTTTTTACCGGTATTATCATGAACAATATGATATGGCCCAGCCCTACTCTGCAGAGAACACACAACTGTTAATGTGTCAGAACTCCTGCATACATTTCAAAGATAATAAATGAAAAAAGCTTACAGTA
>JBBPBX010005648.1:2015-13633 GCA_038048925.1 Garcialebias charrua | reverse complement strand
CCTTAAAGGTTCAGTATGCAGTTTCTGTAGAACTGCAGCACTTAGAAATATTTTCAACAGGCAAAGCATTCTGATCCCTCCCCCTCAGAGCCATATGTGGCTCTGCCCCCTTGTGGTCTGTTGAATTTCAAATTCAAGCTCTGTTTTTATTGGCTGATTCAAATTCAAGCTCTGTTTTTATTGGCTGATTCAAATTCAAGCTCTGTTTTTATTGGCTGGTTACAAACTCTGTTTTTATTGGCTGGAAAATGGCGGGTCACCTTTTCTTTTTAGAAATGCTTATTTACCACCTGGAGAAGCAAGGGGACAATATTTTTTTTAATTTTTTTTCAGAGATTACCTGGCTAACATCAGTCTGTCAGGAGGTAGTGACAGAGTGAAGAAATATGTTCATAAAAAAAGCTACATACTGAAGCTTTAACTGGACAACAGAGAATTGAAGCAGTGGTAATAAAGATTGGAGCAGAACAACACGCAGGACTGAATTCAGCTTAGAAGAGTTCGGGTCGCACATTGAAGGATGTTGGGGGGCTTGGGACGCTTGACATAACCAGAGCTCCTCTTCACTGCTCTCTAAAATAGTACTTTCATTTCATCCTTAATTTATACAGGTTGTTAGTCTCATTGAGCCTCGTCATTTACAAGAAAGACCTGTTTTTAATTAATTTAATCAAATGCTTTCAGATGTTTAACAACCAGTTAAAATACACCAAAATGCAGGAAATGGCATCTCTTTTATTCCAAATTTTCTTGGGAGGACCCACGGACATGTTCTGTCCTTTACCTGTTAATATGATTACCCGTTCTGTCCTGTTCCTGCTCACCAGATAAGTTTTGCCCTGTTCCTGTTTGCACCACATGTGTAAGAATTTGCTACCTCGTTAGCCTTTTTGTTTTGTGCATAAATAGCTAGCTGCATATCGGTCGAAAAACTGTGGATCATGTCAGAATGAGAGCAAGAAGGCCTACAAATTCATTTAAAAAATTGCAATAATTAAACTGAAAACATTTGATCCAAGTCATTCAGTTTAAAAGAAACACAGGCTGGAAAATAAATGGGTTCTGTGTTATTTTATACAGTGTATGTAAACATCTGCTTTCCCAGGAAAATGGGGAATGTGGGAAAGAAGTGAAGAAGAGAGTCCAGGCAGGATGGAGTGGATGGAGAAAATTTTCAGGAGTGATTTGTGACAAAAAGGTGTCAGCAAAGGTCAAAGGAAAAGTTTACAAGACAGTGGTGAGACCAGCTATGTTGTATGGTCTGGAGACAGTGGCATTGACAAAAAGACAGGAGAAAGAACTGGAAGTGGCAGAAATGAAGATGCTGAGGTTCTCCTTAGGAGTGACAAGGATGGATAAGATCAGGAATGAGATCATCAGAGGTACAGCACATGTTAAACAACTGGGAGATAAAGTTAGGGAGGCCAGACTGAGATGGTTTGGACATGTCCAGAGGAGGGACAGTGGGTATATTGGTAGAAGGATGTTAGAAATGCAGCTGCCAGGAAAAAGACAAAGGGGAAAGCCAAAGAGATATATGGATGCAGCTAGAAAGGACATGGAGGTAGTTGGAGTGAGGACGGAGGATGCAGAGAACAGAGTGAGGTGGAGGAGGATGACTCGCTGTGGCGACACCTGAAGAGTGAAAAGCCGAACGAAGAAGAAGCTGTAAACATCTGTTTTCAACTCCGTATATACACAGAGTTTTATTGATCCCAGAGTGAAATTTATTTCTGATAAATGACATTCAATCATTACTTCCTGAATGTGTCATTTTATTAACCTTTATTTAATCAGGGAAATCCCATTGAGATCACATATCTTTTTTGCAAGGGAGGCCTGGGCCTGAAGGCAGCTTAACATGCATGTTTTTGGTCTGTGGGAGGAAACCATAGTACCCGAAGAAAACATGCAGCATGGAGATAACATGCAAACTCCACCCAGAAAGACCCCAGGTCCTACCAGGGATTCAACCCAGGACCTTCTTGCTGTGAGGCAACAGTGCTAACCACTAAGCCGTCGTGCTGCCATATAATCCATGCCCAATTACATTAAAATCTGTCTCCGTGTTAGGGATGATTTGATTTATTTATTCATTAATTTTATGATTAAAGCAACAAAACAATACAATACAATAAGAGAGAAAAAAATATATAAAATGAAAGGCGGCAGAAGAAGAAAATATCTTATTTTTTCTGCCCCTTTTACTCCAATAAACAATTCATACAGACAACTCTTTTGATTACAAAGTTATTAATCAACTTAAATTTAACCTCCAAAAATAAACACTTGATACAACCAACTCATATAATTTCCAAAATAGTGAACAACTTAATTATTAATTACTACCCTCGGTATCATACACAAACTTCCAAATTTCAACTCATTTAAATATATGTTTTTAACCATTTAAAGGGATTGTGACATGATTTTTTTACTATTCATAAAATTGCTCAAAATATATATATTTTATCATTTAAATATGTTTGTTTTTGCAAACAAAATGATAAATCACTTTAATTTTGCTTTAAAAGTAATTTTGAACTTCAAGCCGTGTTTAATCATGGGAAATCCCATTACACGCGAACGCACCATATGTGATGTCACACTGGGCAGAGCTCTGGGCTTGTCACAGTGCGCAGGTATGAGCAGCTCGACATGAAGGAAGTCTGAAACAGCATCGGACCTAAATTAGATCCTGTTGTTTCTTGTTCCATCACCCAAACAATTTTCTGCTTCCCAAAATGAAGACAAATAGCTCAAATCTTCACATAGATTGCTAAATTCGTCCAGTTTTAAATTGTCCGCTATTAAAGACACCACAGCCCTCTGCCCAGTGTGACATCACATATGGTGCGTTCGAGTGTAATCGGATTTCCCATGATTAAACACGGCTTGAAGTTCAAAATCACTTTTAAAGCAAAATTAAAGTGATTTATCATTTTGTTTGCAAAAACAAACATATTTAAATGATAAAATATATATATTTTGAGTAATTTTATGAATAGTAAAACAATCATGTCACAATCCCTTTAAACTTAATCATTCTTTTGAATGCAACCATTGATCTGACCACTTTAATATCAGACTCCAATTTATTCCATAACCCTATTCCTTGAACTTTGGTAGATCTTCCCCTCGAACTAGTCCTAAAAGGTGGCTTCACAAATACATTTGTCCCCTTAAGATTATAATTACTCGTTCTTCTGACAAAATATTTCTGAATATTAGAAGGAAGTGCATTAGTTTGAGCTTTATACAAAATTAACAAAATATTATAATCAATTAAATCATAAAATTTCAACAGTTTCATTTGATAAAACAAAATGCTTGAAGGATGATAGGAATTCTTTCTGGTGATAATTCTAATAGCTCTTTTCTGCAATATAAAAATTGGCATTGTAATTGATTTACACGCCGTACCCCAAACGCTAATACCATAAATTAAGTGTGGCACAAATAATGTATTGTACAACAAATAAAGTGCCTTATCATTTAGTAAATCCCTAACTCTGTAAAATATCGCAATAGACCTTGATAATTTTGCTTTAACTGAACTTACATGTAGTTTCCAAGACAAATTTTCATCAATGATGATGCCCAAGAACTTCACTTCAGAAACTCTCAGAATCTCTGATCCATCAATTAAAAATGGAACATCAATTGATTTATTTTTATTGCTAAAGATCATGTAACTTGTTTTATCCAAATTCAATGTTAATTTATTAACTTTAAACCAATTCTGAATTTTTGCAAGTTCTGTCATCATTAATTTTAAAGTTTGTTCAATATTGTTACCACAACCAAAAAAAGTGGTGTCATCAGCAAAAAGAATGGACTTGAGGAGTCCTGATACCTGTACCAAATAATTTATATATAATATAAATAGTTTTGGTCCTAGTATCAATCCCTGAGGAACTCTACAGATACATATTATAGTGCTGAGCTCAGATTTCACCTTATCCATTTGCACAAACTGTTTCCTATCACTCAAATAACTACAAACCCATTTCAATGCCAATCCTCTAATACCATATCTATGTAACTTGTCAAGGAGTATATTATGATCAACTGTATCAAACGCTTTCTTTAAATCAACAAAAACACCCACACAATACTGCTTATGATCCACCGCTGTAGTTATTAATTCCATAAACTCCATCAGAGCCATGAGTGTTGAATTTCCTGTTCTGAATCCATATTGATTGTTGGTGAGAATATTAAATTTTTCAACAAATTGATCCATCCTGATTGCAAACAGTTTCTCCAAGATTTTTGAAAATTGTGGCAATAATGATATAGGTCTGTAATTATTAAACTCAGATTTGGAACCACTTTTAAAAAGAGGTATCACCTTAGCCACTTTCATGCGATCAGGAAATACTCCAGGGGCCTCATGTATCAACCGTGCGCACGCACAAAAACCGTGCGCACGTCACTTTCCACGCAAAACCCCGTATGTATCAAAACTGAACTGAACGTGAATATCTGCGCACCTCCACGCAAGCTCCCCTGTTGGCGTACGCACGTTTCTGTGGTCTTTGTTCCTTTGGCGACACTTACAGGTGATTCTGAGAAACTGTGTCCATGATGTGAAAACAATCATTAATCCCACCAAACACACATGATTAACGATTATTACATCCACATGGACGCAATTAGATGAGTGGATATAAAAGCATGCGCCAAATAGTGGCAACGATATTGACAACAATGAGATGTGATTTCTTTAAATAAGAAGTTAACCAAGCTGTACCAATATGCCTACGTTTAGGTCAGTGTGTAGCGTGCTTGCCTTTAGTTCCAAAGGTCATGAGTTCGAATCTCGCATGGTACAACGTTTTTCTTTTTTTTTTTCCTTCCAGATTTAAATACACATGAAAACTATTTACAAAACAAGAAATCGTCTGCTTCCTTTCATTTCATGTATTGTTCTATTTCTTGTTGTTTCATTAAATAGTTTTCCTGTGTTCTTTGAATCTGGAATAAACAAAATAAAAAAAACGTTGTACCATGCGGGAGTCGATCTCACGACCTTTGGGACGAAGGGCGTGCGCGCTCACCACTAACCTATACAGGCATGTAAGAGCAGCTTGGTCAACTTCTTATTTAAAAGTGGATGGTTTGTTTTGCGCTGAGCGTGCCAAATAAAGCCTTTTTCCGTGCTTCTCTGCCTCACTCAGAAGTGATTCCTGTTCACAGTCCGTGAAGTTCCTCTTTTTTCCACGTTCCGACATGATTTGCAATGGAGCAGAGACGACATTCCTGTCGTGCATGGCATATTTAAATGACTTTGCATATTTATACGGAGGCGTGTCAAAGGCGGAGTCGGCCACTCTCTCATGTGCGCTCAATTCCACGTTGATTGTGATGTACAAAAGGAATGTGCGTGGATACCGGTGTACGCACAGTTTGATAAATCTGGATTTTTTTGTGCGTAGACACTTTTCTGGATTTGACCGTACGTCACTTTTCAGTAAGAAATCCACGCAAGTCTTTGTACATGAGGCCCCAGATGAAAAGGACAGGTTACATATATATGTGAATGGCTTAATTACATAACCAATTATATTTTTCACAAACATCATGTCCATATCCAGCCAGTCCTTAGATTTTTTGTCAGCAAACATGTTTACAATATTCATAATTTCTACGGAATCAGTTTTCTCCAGGAACATACTGTTTACATAACCCTCAATTAAATGATTTGTATTTTTATCAACTTTCGGTATTTTTGCAGCCAGGTCTGCTCCAACATCCACAAAGTATTTATTAAATCCATTAACAATTTCATTTTTATCATTAGTTTCCTTGTCATTTATGACAAAATTTTGTGAATTACTATTTCTTACATGTTTTTTTCACGACACTATTTACAACCTTCCATGTTGCCCTCATGTCGCCATTACATTTACTCAATAAATCACTGTAATATTCTTTCTTATGTTTCCTTATTATCCCCACTAGTTTATTTTTGTACCTCTTATATTTATCTTCAGCTTCTTGTGTTTTGCTTTTCAAAAAAATAGAATACAAATTATTTTTCTTTCTACATGCATTTCTCAAACCTTTAGTCATCCATTTTTGATCCACAAATTTCTTTTTAGTATAATGGTTGAGCACAAATTTTTTTCATACAATGATTCCAAGGTATTCATAAATTCATCATATGATTTATTAACATATTCCACGTAAACATTATCCCAATTTTGATTAACTAAATAATTTCTTAATTTGTCTATAGCTGTTTTTGATGTATTTTATTCTTTTTTGCAATTTTGATCATATTACTATGATATTTTTTGTAGATAGTGAAAACCGGTAAGTGATCGCTAAGATCAGTCATTAGAATGCCACTAACCACATCCCCATTTATTGTATTTGTAAAAAATATTATCCAATATTGTAGCACTGTGCGTAGTTATCCTTGTTGGTTTCGATATCAATGGGTAAAGGTTTAAGGTATGCATTGAGTCAATGAATGTACTGGTATTATAAGAATTTCTTAAACTCCCTAAATTGATATTGAAATCGCCACATATGAACATTGTTTTAGTACAACCTTTTTCCAATACTTCTGTAATTTTATCGGTAAATGCTTCAATATTTGAATCAGGCGGTCTATAAACACAACTTATTATAATGTTTTTATCCTTATTATTTATAATTTCAATTGTTATCATTTCAATCACTTTGTCCTCAGTTATATACCGGTGTATGAATGTCTGAATGAATGGGTGGATGGCTGGTATTGTAAAGCGCTTTGGGGCTCCTCACAGGGGGCTAGAAAGCGCTATATAAATAAGCTCCATTTACCATTTACCATTTAGACATTTCATCAATTAGTTTACATTTTATTTCATTTTTAACAAAAAGGGCCACCCCACCACCTCTCCTGTTAATTCTGTTCCTATAATATAATTCGTACCCATCAATGTAAACATTATTTACATTTTCATCATTAAGCCACGTTTCTGATAATGCTATTACAGGTAGTCCCCGATTTACGAGCGCTCTGATCTACGAGGTTCCGGACTTACGAGCTAGCGAATTATTGGAAAAAACGCAAAAAATACTGAGTTTTCCTGTGTTTTTTCACCACAGTTCGTTAGCTAAACATGTGGACACACGTTTCCGATCATTTTTATGCACTCATAAGCAGTTTTTCGATGAAAAACGAGTGTTCGTAGTCGCGCTAGCAAAACCGTTCCAATTTACGAGCGAAATTCCGGACTTACGAGAAGCGTGGCGGCCGTTCCAAATTACGAGATTTCCGGTTTACGAGCGCCTCGTTGTAACGGATCTCGCTCGTAAATCGGGGACTACCCTACCTAAATAATCTGAAATGTTTGCATTTAAACTTCTACTATTGAAATGAATTATTGATAGTCCAGGCTTGATTAGACATATGTCGTTAAATTTCTTTTCATCATAATATTCACAAACATCTTCAGTTGGAAAGAATTTTGTTACAATCTCATTATTGACACTGTAGATTTTTTGATCAGAATCATCATTCGTTATCATTTCCAAATATATTCATTCCCAGGCACCTGGGATGCGCAATATAACCGGTACACGGTATAAACAATATAAATTTAGCCTACGATAGAGATCTGTCTTCTACCGGCTAACCGCAGAAAATCAGAGTTGTCAGATTTAATTGTTACTTTTTTTTGTTTAAAACTATGCATCAGTGGTGTTGAAGTGTACAAACAGAGTTGTCAGAGTTAATCGATACTTTTTTTGTGTTGAAAACTGTGCTTAAGTGGTGATTAAAGTCTTTTCTTCGAGTGCTAATAGCCAAGCTACAAGTTAGCTTTGTCCGGCTTGCCGTTGTGTTACCATCGGACGCATGCGCAAAACGCCGTCGAAAGTTTTTTTTTTTGTCGAAAGTTAAAGTAAGCGTTTGTCAGCTTTAAATCAGAGTTGTCAGATTTAATCTTTACTTTTTTTAGTTTAAAACTGTGTGTAAGTGGTGTTAAAGTCTTTTATTCGAGCGCTAAGTATGAAGCTATAAGCTAACTTCGTCCGGCTTGCCGTAGTTTTGCCGTATACGGACGCATGCGCAAAACGGTGCGTTCCGACGAAAGTTTTTTTTTTGGTCTAAAGTTAAAGTAAACGTTGGTCAGCTTTAAGGCCGAGATACAGTGAAGCAGACTCCGTATACGCGCGGATACGCGCGTATACGGAGCGGCTGCTTTACTTCAGCTCACGTTCTCCTTGTTGTAATATGAGCTGCTGCACACGAAGGGGACTCAACTGAGCTCGCTGATTGGTCACTTGCTGACACGCCTACTGAATTGATTGACAGCGCTCAGTCAGCTGAATGTGAAACCTAGTTGAAAGTGAAACCTTTAACATGAGCAGCTCGCTGGACTTCTGCGGTGTTCTGATGCGGTGTTTCTACTATATATGTTATAAAAAGTTCTCTCAGAAATAAAAATAATAACAGGGAGCGCTTTTCCTGCAGCACACAGCCCACCAGGGAATATTAAAACATCGCCGCACCCAGGTAGGACCTGAATTCATTCATTTCAATCATCGAGTGAACGGAGGAAGAAGCGGTTACTTGACTTTAGGCAAAAAAACAAAAGAAAAGGCCCGATCAGCGATAAAGAAGGGGAATTTATTTCATTTGTGTAACATACAAAACAGTCCGGCGCCGGGAAGTTTATGGTCAGACACCGCGTATCGCGCACGCGGATCGCGTATGCGTAGTAAAAAAAATACTTTTGCGCGTACATGCCCTGAGGGGCTACGCGGGGCTACGCTTTTGCCTTGGCGTACGTACGCTGCGTATAGGCGTACCGTGAGGACGCGCGAGTGTATCTCGGCCTTTAGAGAAACCTGCTCTCTGATCTGTGAACAGAACGCTGTATTGTGTGATTTTACTGCGAGACCCTCTGGTCAAAGCCACACAGTGTTGCCAGGTGAGAAAAGTAGGATTATCGTACTAGAGCCCTAAAATTATCGTATTTTGAGGGAAATTATTGTACGCCCGTCATAAACAAAACAACAAGTATGCTCTATAGTCACTCTGTTGTTGAATAGCGTCTAACAGGCACCCCCAGCTTTGTGGCGTCAGTACTGGTGGGAACCATAGACAATAATACGTATTAATGTCTGGTGGCAACTAATGAGCCCCCCCACACACACACACACTTCTTGTTTTGTTTCATGGCGGTCGGGTTAAACCACCACCGAGCTGAAGTGTGGACAGGAGATTTTTAAAAAAAACTAATTCTGTAAAATTAATTTAAAGCTGGGGTATGTAAGATTGTAATGTAGTCTGTAACTTTTCAAACAATATATATTTTAACATATTTCTTCACTCTGTCACTAGATTGATGTTAGAGAGGTAATCTCTGAAAAAACTAAAAAAAAATATTGTCCCCTTGCTTCTCCAGGTGGTAAATAAGCATTTCTAAAAAGAAAAAGTGACCCGCCATTTTCCAGCCAATAAAAACAAAGTTTGTAACCAGCCAATAAAAACCGAGCTTGAATTTGAATCAGCCAATAAAAACAGAGCTTGAATTCAAATTTCAACAGACCACAAGGGGGCAGAGCCATATATGGCTCTGAGGGGGAGGGATCAGAATGCTTTGCTTGTTGAAATTTTTTCTAAGTGCTTCTGTTCTACAGAAACTGCAGACTGAACCTTTAATAACAACTAAATTCTGTCTATTAAGTTTGTATTTTTCAAGAAAATAATAACTTGATCTTTAACTTTACTGATTTCACTACTAAAAACATCCCTAATTGTAAATTTAATAGTATTCATTATATTTATTTATTTTTGGAAACGCTTTCTTCCTGTTTCATACCATGGGCATTCCATAAAGACATGTTGAACCTTTTCAGGGAAACTGCTGGTGCACATGTCACAAAAAAATCCTGTTGCATATTTCCAATTATTTTAAGAGATTAAGGTCTGTGTGTCCTGCTTCTTCCTGCTTTCCTTGTATATCTTACCTTTTTATGAATGTTGTGTAAATGTCTTCCTGTATCATTAATGTCCCAGTTTTCCTGTCATATTTTCTTTATATATTTCTTTATTATCATTTAACGTTCAACTTTATATAAATGCTCTATCATTTTCATCACTTCTTCCAGACCGGTGTCACACGGCTCTGCTTTTTCTTATTTTCTAACTCATGGGGTGGGCGTAGCGGACTATTAAGCCAATCATGGTCGTTGTTCTGCAAGTACGTCACTCTTATGTCACATTTAGAAAAGCACGATTGGCTGGAATTTCCAGATGCCTTCAGGGTTCACAAAAAAACTCAGACAGACCGTTGCGACAGGCTGATGGAAACCGATCACAACTACACGTTCACAGAATGGTCAAATTATCGTATTTTTTGCCTTTTTTGGGATTATTGATCGTACATCGTACAGAGGGCAAAATTATCGTACAAATACGATAATTATCGTACACCTGGCAACACTGCAGCCACAGAGGAAACTGGTTCTTCTTCTTCTGGTTGCCTTGTCAGATCTCCTTAAAGCAGAAGGAAACGCCCTCTAGAGGGTTGGAGGCTGAAGTATTTTCAGTGTAAAATGCTCTGTTGTTTTTTTTCTTAAGTGACAATATTGGAAGCTGTTACGAGTTAACAACATATTCTTTAGTTTAAAACTTATGGCTAAAACTACACAAGATATATTTTGCACTGTTTTGCACTACAAGAAAGAAGCCTAATGCTTGAGTTGTTAATTATTTAAAAACTCTCTGGACATAGTAGTGAAATGTTCTTAATAGAGATTATTTTGTGGTATAGCAGTTTTCAAAATAAATTATGGCAAAAGGACACCCTATGCTTTTTAAAATTTATTTCTATTGCAAGTTTTATACCAAAAACATATTGCGATATATATCGCTATCGCCACCCTTCACAATACATATCGTGATATGAATTTTAGGCCATATCGCACATTCCTACTCCTGGTGTATGACACATTTTTTCTGTCAGTTTTCAATTAATATGCTAATCATGTGTGTGATACTTTTTAGATGTCTTTCAAGAAAACATCAGACCAAAGGTGAAGAAGAAACTCTTCAGGAAAGCCTCTGACCCCTCCAGCCTTGTGAAAAGCAATGCAAACATCTGCTCTGAGATGAAGGATGTGGTGGTCTCTCTGGACAGACTGTCATGCAAGTCCATAGATGTGTCTTCCCACCACAAAACTCTTATGGATGACTGGAATGATTTTGTGGAACAAACCTCCAAATCATTAAAAGAGGAAGGATACCATGAGAGATTCAGTCAAGGAAAGGGAGAAAGTTGGAAGAGAAAAGTGGAGTTGGTTAGAGAATGGGTGAACATGAAAAGTGGGTGGGGAAGAAAAGGAGGTAAAGAACGTTTCAAAGGAGGGAGGAGCATGAAGAAGACATACAGTTGGATCCATGGATCAGATGACGACATGTCACCAAACTTTGAGCCGTCCAAGAAGAGGAGCTACACCAAAGTTAACAAAGTCAAAAATGCGAGCGGCGTGTACATTCAGCCTGACCAGAAACTCAGAGGTAGGACACACAGTTCAATCACTTGGCATTTTGGTATCAGTAGCAGATGCTCAGTTGCCTGCATGTATGTCTGTTTTTAATCTGCACCCTC
>JBBPBX010005647.1:59342-71288 GCA_038048925.1 Garcialebias charrua | reverse complement strand
ACCTGCGCTAACTTGCAAAAATACCACACACAGCAATCTTGTAGATGTTAAAGTAGCTTTCAGGCTTTTGACTCGGCGGTCAAACAAAGCTTTGTACAGGAGTCTGTGTGAACTGGACCGAACAGGACCAGAACACAGACCACGGGCTTACAAAAACCTCACCTAAAAGCTTCCAACAGCGTGATAAGGAGTTGAACAATAACAATCTCTCAGCTTCAAATGATAAAAACATGCAGAATCTGCCTGTCTTGAACACCTCAGCCAAAAATTATCACCTTCAGAGTCCAAAAATTGGAATAATCATGCCAACATAACGTTTCAAGTTCATGAGAGATCACAGATATATCAATAAACTTTCAGAACCGGTACGAGCCACCAGATGTAAGAATTAATGAGGAGGTCAATATTAAATACTGACCTCTTTATCCTTAATTAATCTACTTATTCAGATTGAATAGTAAATGTTCACGGATTCTGTTCTTTTTCAGTTTACCCAATATTTCTGTGATCTTTATGATGGATAAATACACAAAGCCATTAAGTGACAAAGACGTTAACTTAGTTTGATATGTCAAAGAGACACTATCATTTATTTAAAAATAAATCAACTAAATTAACACCATTACACTTGATTGACATGATTTCACTTTCTTTCAATTCAAATACGTCAGCACACTTAAATTTAACACAACAGACATAAATATTAGATGTTAAGCATATTTAGTCTGTGGGCTCTTTAACTTAAAAAATATAGTTTCCAGCTTAGGTTGAGAGGGAAAAGAAATAGGAAAGATTTATGGAGGAAGAAAAGTTAAGAGTTTTAGGGAGTTATCTTGATGTGTTTAACCAGAAACATGGCAGTTCTCCGGCCGATTAAAGCTACACGTTGGTACCCTTGGCAAAGCATTTGACGACTTGTTACCTCGTGAAGATGGTCAGTCTCCCTCGGTCCAGTTTGGTCAGTTCGTTTACCATTCTCAGCGTCTCCAGACGTGCGCCTTGACTCGAACCGAAGTAACGGCAGCTCCTGGTGCTGTTGTTCAAGATAAGACGTTCCTTAAAGGAATGTCAATAAAAGAGAGCTTTTCAGCTGTTGAAGATGGCTTATAACTTGGCATGTTATAAGTCTTTAACTGAATGACGTGTCCTTAGCGTGTGACTAGACGATCATCAGTTCTTTGGAGAAGACCATGGTTTGAGGCTTACTCCAGCAGACTTCTTTGAGAAAGTAAAATGTGAAGGTTTTAACTGAGACGTGACCCAGAAAATGTGTTCTTTCTGATTGGCCGAATGGCATCATAAGTTGATGTGAGGATGACATCAACATGTTGAAAGGGGGTCAAAAGATTAGTTTGTCAGAAAGATAAAGTGTTAGTTTCAGATGTCAGCATTTTATCATAAAACTGATTCCTTTGCTTTAACACTTTAACAAAATACTGTTGGTTTGATTAAAACAACGTCATTAAGCATTACATATGGGACCTATTAATGATAATAGCTTGATTATTAAATAGGACAAAAACAAAAGTCTCTGGATGTCTAGATTGTCCTGAGCTCAAGCTAAAATGAATGAGATAAAGTGTTCCTTTTATCTTCACATGCAAGTTCGAGAGGAGAGGAGAAATCCTCCATGTACAACATTTTGAATTAAGCAGAGTATTTGATTTATCTGACATTAAAATGTACTGATGCTCTTACAAATAAAATTATTCATTTGATCACATCAGCCTAAAATCAAAGATAGAAATAGTCTCTTATTGGTGACTATGTTATCAGATTATAGCTAAATGAATAATTTCGTAGTAAATGTCTTGCTTTACTGAGAGGTCAGTAAAGGTCATCACTGGACAGTTCAAAAACCTTAATTTGACCCTGGGTAGGTCCACTACACCTGTAACAGGAAAAAACTGCCTCTGCGTGCAGAACGTCCTCTATGTTGTTGAAAGAAAGGTTCTGGACAATTTCGCGCAAAATGGCCACCCATATTGCAATTCCAGCATTCATAGGAAACATTTTGTTTTGGTGAACGGAAAGACTGTGGTCTGGACCTGTTAACACCACGGCCTCTTTGTTTCCTACATCCACTTCTGTAATTCGGTGTCATTGGGGCAGTGTAGCAAATTTCTGAGTTTGCTAATGGAATTGCAGTACTAACTGCCTTTTTCACTTCCTCAAGGGTTTGTGGTCGAAGGACCAGGGCAAATTGAGGAGCACCATCAGCACTTCCAGCTGGGTTCATAATTTGGATGAGGGGGAAGATGTCAGAAGGACCAGTTTGGTCAGAGTGTGTGACCTGTGTGGTCCCTGTTGTGTCATTCAGGGCTTCTGCCTGAGGCCTGGTCACCACCTGGCTGGTTGGGTGTGTCTGTTGAGACTTGTTTGTGTCAGTCAACTGGTTAACAGGACAAAGACTTTCAGGTGTGTTCATAGCTGCAGGCACTTTCATGTGGGAGGTAACTGACCGATCTGGTTTTATTTACCCCTGGCTAAGTCTTGCTGCTACCCATTTTAGTTGTGTTTTCTGCGTTGTGTTTTTTATTAATATATATGTGTGAGCAGTTCAGATGGAAATGCCTATGGGCGTCCAAGTGTTTTCTGAAAAACAGGCTTCTAGAAAACTTCTGTAAGTTTTTCGGTTTTTCACTTTGGGATTGCTAATTCCCGAAAACAGATGGTTTTTAGGTCCAAAGAACTACGTCACCTAAAATCCTAATAGAAGCTTGTAAGAGCCAGTACCGTAATCCTTTAGTTATCACCGCCAGGTATCCGAATTACAGTACTGCTCGAACACACTTCTCATTTATTCATGCATTCATTCATAGGTACACAAAACAATTTTAAAACAATCTGCGCATCTAAAATGTCATCTTTCAGCTGAAATCGCACTTGTACCCAAATTGTACATTCAAATATCTCCCCATACAGATAGGAAAGAAAAAGAATCCCAAAATAACGCGTTTTAAATTCACTATTCCTTCCTTGAGCCTCACTTTATGCCCAATAAAGCTAATGGAAAAAATTAGTTTCACTGCTTAAATTTTCCTCACTTTTAAAAGGGTTTTAAACTCATGCAGCCAACCTCGTGTACACCATAGACTTGACTTTTGAAAACATAAGTTTTAACCTAAATTAGAAGGTCTTGGCTCAGCTTTTAACTACCCGTAGTTACAGTATGTCCTATTTTTTCTATATACAAGGAATTCCTGTTTATACTCACTTTCTTGTCAAAATGTGTGATGTTCGTGTGGACGTCGTCAAACTGTTTACGACAACAGTCCAAGTCAGGCCTAAAAAGCTGGCCTGGAATGGGAACGATCGACCCTCCAAGACTGTCCGGTATGCCGTGCACGGCCTTCAGCTGCCTTCATCGGACCCTCGTCGCAGAAACAGGAATGAGGAACATCCCGGGTGCACGGCACCAGAAATGATGGGTTTTCTCAAACCAAACCCTGCAGCAACATTTTACTAAAAAGGAATCACACACATGACAAGAGTTAAAACAGTGGTATATTTCTTTGCAAAGGGAACTTGTCTGTCTGAGACAAGTCCGCATTGGACATTTCACAGTCGGCTTTTATACATGTCGGTAGTAAGTGGAAAACAGGTTAGACAATTATCACACAAAGATGTTTTTCGGTTTTGACTAAGAAAGAGAACGAACAGGTCTTAAAACAAAAGAGAACATTCTTATGAAACAAAGGAAACATTCTTTTGGTGCTTTGGTTTCGGTAAACAGTTTGTTGTGTAAGGAAAACAGGGAGTTAACACAGATTGATCTAGGTTTGCAGAAATAAGGTTTTTCATATTATATAAGTTTTTAGATGATAAACATTTGAATACTCTAACACCCACCCATTCTATCTTTCTCCAAAAACATTAAAGTTTACTTGCATTTTCGGTTCAATTCCAGTCACTCATCTCAAAAACTAAAACAACCAATCCTCACATCCCTCAGCGACAGGTGACATTGACATACCACTTGTTTTTGATCATCTTTTTACTAATGCAGCTGTGCACGGGCAATGCATGGCTCCTTGCTGTGACCGGCCACATCTCCATAAGCAGTAACAAAAGGATTGTCCTAGGAAGCCTAAAACGGCTTACTGAGCCAGTCATTATGGGCCAGAAAATCCTCTCTGCTTCTAAATACTGTACACGCTGTCAGCATACTGTGCCATTTATTGTATCTAATAAGACTAAAGCCATTATTGTCAAAGGTATTTTCTGCACCATTTTACACATTCTTTTATATCCACTCATCAAATTACATACATGTGGTGGTACACACATTATGGGAACATACAATGATGACAATACATACACATTATTATTATTATTATTATTATTATTATTAATTGTCATCATGTGTGCCCATTGTGTACAGTCATAGTTTTCACATCAACAGTTTCCCAGTATAACCTCTAAGTGTTGCCAAAGAACCAATAACCACGGAAACGTACATAAGCCAGCCATGAAGTTGGTGTGGGGCTGCGTACATTTCCACGTTCATTTCATTTTTGTTGCATCTGAATTTTTTTGTGATAAAGGACGTGCCAAATTTTTTGTGTGGCCGCACGCTTTGTACATGAGGCCCTTGGTTTGTTAGCACTCAGCACATATGTTGTGAATAATTGTGAGCTTCGATCACAATAAGTTTGCTAAATAGGAAGCCCGTTATCTGTAAAACTTTTGACTTGCTAAGCTTGGTTAGCTGTGGTGACCATCTTGAATTGGATTGACCCTAAAAGTGAATCAGTTGTAAATGTTCATCTAAATATTACTTTCTGAGAGTTCCATTCAAACTGTTGCATCATAAGATATGTTAACTGTAAAGACCAACACACACTATGATACTGAACATGTTAAAATGTTAAAACCTCAGGGTGCATTAATGCTTGCTGTCATTTTTCAAGCGTTGCTTAGGATTCTTCCTGTCTCCCTCCTTCATCAGAAAGAGTTCCTGTGCCTGGCTGTGCTTCAGGGAAGACTCAAGGTCTTCTATAATTTCAATGGTTCTCTGGTGGATGCTGAACCTGATGATCCAGCCTCAGAATACCTGAAGATCAGTGATGGTGAAGCAAAGTCTGTGAGTCTCAAGTCTTTCAAGCTCATTGTTTACACTGCACTTTCTTTATATGGTAAATGGACTGTACTTTTATAACACTTTTCTATCTTATCAAGACATTCAAAACTCTTTACAACATATGTGCCCTCATTTACACATTCCTACATCACTCTATCTATACAAAGACTAATCAGTGCTTTAAATCACATTCATACACCGATGGGACACACATCAGAGGCAATGATGGTTTCAGTGTCTTGCTCAGGGACACTTCGGCATGTGACTGCTGGTGGAATCAAACCCTCAACTCTTGCATTAGAGGATGACTGCACTAACCACTCAGCCACAGCCGCCCTGACTAAGACAACTATGAGGGCAGATTCTGTCTTCCTTCATTCTCTGACCCATCAGTATCAGTCAAACTCTGGACCAGTTTTGGAGCAAACAGGATATTTAGTTTATGTATTAAAACTACTTAACATTTAAATATCTTTAAAGTCCAATCCAATTCAGTTAGACATATCTTCTTCTCCATGTGATTTCTTTCTAACTGTTAAGCTGAATGTCTTCATCGTGACAAGCAAACAAACAATCGTGGTGAGGCAACCTTCAAAAACCCTCTTCACCATCCGAGTAGACGGCCCTGGCATCCCTCAGTTCCATGACAACTACTATCTGGGAGGAGTACCACAGCGCAAGATGCCTGACAGGTGGGTCAGCACTTGTTCCAGTCTTTAAAAATTGTCATCCACACTTTGTCAAGTTCAGGGTTAATCTCTAGGATTATTTTATATTCTTTTGATTAGTATTTTTAAATCTAAAGATTGCTTGTAGTGTGAAAGATGTTCTGTAAAACTCTTCAGTAGTGGCAGAATGAGATCTTGTGCCTTTAGGCATGGTATGTCACTCAAGCCCTGTTGAGCATCTGCAGCATCTGTAGCTATGTGCTGAGAGGAAGAGTTGGCTGTACATTTAGTTCTAACAGAACAGACTTAGTGCTGAGTTTACACAGGGATTTGTTAAAAGTTGATAAAAAGAAATTTGAACCTCATGGTAATTGATTTGAGTTTAGAGGGAAAGAGCTTATCCAGTTCTATTTAGTCCCTCCTGACCGCAAGAGAGCGGTGCTGAAAGCACTGAATGTTCCCTTCGTGCATTCGCTGTACGAGTAATAATAGCAACAATGTCACACACGTGAGACACAGATGACCAATCAGAGGCTATATAGCCCGGCGTCAACCGTGGCTCTGCTCCTTTTTCTTCTCGCGCGGTTCAGTCCAAGGCTTCAGGCTTTTGGATTTTTTCCACCGTCGCCGGAGGCCCGACAGCCCGCTGGCCAGAGCAGCGTGTGTGCCCTCAGAGGGCCGCGACGGGTTAACCTCAATCCATCCATCCATCCATTATCTTCCGCTTATCCGGGGTCGGGTCGCTGGGGTAGTACCCTAAGTGGGGAGGCCCAGACTTCCCTCTCCCTAGCCATTTAGGCCAGTTCCTCCGGGGGAATCCCAAGGTGTTCCCAGGCCAGCCAAGAAACATATTCCCTCCAGCGAGTCCTGGGTCTTCCTCTGGGTCTCCTCCCAGTGGGACGTGCCCGAAACACCTCACCAGGGAGGCATCCAGGAGGCATCCTAACCAGATGCCTGAGCCACATCAACTGGCTCCTTTCGATGTGGAGAAAAAGCGGCTCTACTCTGAGTCCCTACTGGATGACTTCTCTCACCCTATCTCTAAGGGACAGCCCAGACACCCTGTGGAGAAAACATTTGGGCCGCCTGTATCTGAGATCTCGTTCTTTCGGTCACAACCCAAAGCTCATCACCATAGATGAGGGTAGGAACATAGATCAACTGGTAAATTGAGAGCTTCGCCTTTTGACTCAGCTCTCTCTTTGCTATGACAGACGGTACAGCGCCCGCTTCACTACCGATGCTGCACCTATCCGCCAATTGATCTCCCGCTCCTTTTTTCCCCTCATTCGTGTACAAGACCCGAGATACTTAAACTCCTACACTTGTGGCAGGACCTCCTCCCAGACCCGAAGAGGGCACTCTACCCTTTTCTGGCTCAAGACCATGGCCTTGGATTTGAAGGAACTGATCCTCATCCCGGCCGCGTCACACTCGGCTGCAAACCACTCCAGCGAAAGTTGTAGATCACGACCTAATGATGCCAATAGGACCACATCATCTTCAAAAAAACAGAGAAGTGATCCTAAGACCACCAAAACGGATCCCTTCAACACCTTGGTTGCGCCTAGAAATTCTGTCCATAAAAGTTATGAACGGAATTGGTGACAAAGGGCAACCTTGGAGGAGTCCAACTCTCACTGGGAATGAGCCTGACTTACTACCGGCAATGCGGACCAAGCTCTGACACCTGTCGTACAGGGACCTAACAGCCTATATCAAAGGGCCTGGTACCCCATACTCCCGGAGTACTTCCCACAGGGCTCTCCAAGGGATGCGGTCGAACGCCCTCTCCAAGTCCACAAAGCACATGTAGACTTGTTGGGCAAACTCTCACGTATCCTCCAAGATCCTGCTGAGGGTGTCCAGTGTCCCACGACCAGGACAAAAACTGCACTACTTCTCCTGAATCTGAGGTTTGACTATCCGACGGACCCTCCTTTCCAGAACCCCCGAATAAACCCTACCAGGGAAATTGTGATCCCCTTTAGCTGGAACACACTCTATGGTCCCACTTTATGAATAGGGGGACCAACACCCCAGTCTGCCAATCCAAGGGAACTACCCCCGATGCCCACGCAATATTGTAAAGTCGTATAAGCCAACACAACCACACAACATCCAGAGCCTTAAGGATCTCTGGGCGAATGTCATTCATCCCTGCTTTTTAATCACTTTTTTAACCACTTTGGTGACCTCAGCACCAGAGATTGGAGAGCCCGACCCAAAGTCCCCAGTTTCCGCTTCCTCAGTGGAAGACATGCCAGTGGGATTGAAGAGGTCTTCGAAGCATTCTGCCCACCGACCCACAACATCCCGAGTTGAGGTTGGCAACACACCACCTCCACTGGGCCCTCATCTGAGATGCGAGATGCTGGACAAGAATCACCTTGATACAGATGTCATTCTCCATGGCCTCTCCGAACTTCTCCCACGCCCGAGTTTTTGTCTCAGCGACTACCAGAGCTACATAACGCTTGGACTGCCCGTACCTATCAGTTGCTTCCGGGGTGCCACAGGCCAAAAAGGCCCAATATGACTCCCTCTTCAGCCTGACAGCATCCTTCACCCCCGGTGTCCACCACCTGGTTCGAGGGTTACTACCACGACAGGCACAGACAACCTTGCAGCAACAGTTCCAATAAGCTGCCTCGACAATAGAGGCGTGGAACATGGCCCACTCGGACAATGTCCCCCACCTCTCCTGGAACGTGTTCGAAGCTCTCTCGGACATGGAAGTTAAAGCTCAGTCTAACAGAAACTCTGCCAAATGGTCCCAGCATACCCTCACAATAAGTTTACGCCTGCCAGGTTGGACCGGCATCTTCCCCCACCATCAGAGCCAACTTACCACCAGGTTGTGGTCATTGGACAGCTCTGCCCCTCTCTTCACCCGAGTGTCCAAGACATGCGGCCGCAGATCAGATGAGACAACAACAAAGTAGATCATCTAACTGTGACCTAGGGTGTCCTGGTGCCAAGAGCACATATGGACACCCTTATGCTTCAACGTATGCTTGGCGCCCATGTACTTGGCTACGTATCCATCTCTCCTGTGGGTGTTTGGAGTTTTCGTGTTTTGTTCGTTTTTCATTGGAGAAATAAATACACTGCTGGTTTGTGATTAGAAGCAGCTTCTGGATTTACGATTTGCTGCAACGGATGTCGCTGATTTGGGCCGGTATGAGCGTACCTCGGGGAGACCCCCTCTGTCCCCGTTGCTCGGGAACGAGTTGCCCGCTTACCTCCGCTGCTTTCCTCACCTGCCTGCATGGAGAAATCGATCGACACGGAGGAGGAAACGCGGCTCACGCGCTGGCCGACTGGTTAAGCTCAGAGCCCGACGTTCTCATTCGCTGTCTTCACCTGGTGGTCTGGATTCTCATCGCCAGCTTCCCGTGTGCACGGACCAGGAAATCAACGGGGATCTGCGGCTGCAGCAGCTCATTGTTGGAAGCGAGCTGCGGACGCGCGCTCTCCCAACAGCTGCTAGCTCGGATAACATCAAGATCTGTGTTGTCAACGCAAGATCTGTCTGCAGTAAAACGTTCATCCTCAGGGATTACTTTGAAGATCACAACTTGGACTTTTTCTGCATCACAGAGTCGTGGATGTCGCCGGTTGAGTCCAGCGCATTGACGGAAATAATACCACCAAACTGTTTTTTAACGACCTGCGGCCAACAGGTCGTGGTGGTGGATTATTAACAATATTCAAATCAACTTTTAACTGTAAACAACTGCCCATTCCAGTCTCCTGCTCCAGTTTTGAGCTGACTGTTTTTGAACTAGGCCATTCACCTGTGACTTTATGTGCTCTGGTCTATCGGCTACCTCGTTCTAAGAACTTCATCAGCGAATTTTCTGATTTCCTGGCTGTAATTACAGCTAAATATTCCCGGGTGGTCATTTCTGGCGATTTCAACTTGCATGTGTGTTGTCATGAGAAGCCCATGGTTAAGGACTTTTTAGATTTATTGGACTCTTTTAATTTACTGTAACTCAACACGTGAACTCTCCCACGCAACAGCGTGGACATATTCTGGATCTTGTGTTAACGTGATGTGACTGTTTCAAACCTTGAAATAGGAGACAATGTATTCTCGGACCATATGCCAGTCCAGTTTCAGGTCACCCTCCCCCATCTAACCCCTAAGACATGCATTTCTGCACGTAAAGGCAGGAATGTTAACCATTTAACTGCCGCACGTTTCACTGAGGTTTTCAACAAGGACATGTTAATTCAGCCCCCATTGTTCCTCTCCAGCACTGAGGAGCTGACAAACCAGTTTCTGTTTGTTTAAAGGCTCTGGATCAAGTAGCTCCTATTAAATCTAGAAGACCAAAACTCAGAGCAGAACCGTGGCTGAATGACACGACCAGAGCTGTTAGGCAGCAATGCCGAAAGGCGGAGCGGAAATGGAAAAAAGACAGTCTGCAGGTCTCTTTTCAGATGGTAAAAGAGAGCTGGCGCCGATATCAGAAAGCAGTTAAAACTGCAAAATCACAATACTTCTCTGATATCATTGCTGCAAACTCTCGCAATCCTCGAGTTCTGTTCTCCACCCTAAACTCTGTTCTCCACCTCACTGAACAATCACCCCTGGAAGCCTCGACTGATCTGTGCGAGAACTTACGACATTTCTTAAAAAAAAAAATTCTCTCTTTCTGACCCCCCTGGTTCTCTGGCGGCTATTCCCGGTAAGGTGACGGGCGGTCGGGTGTTGTCTTGGACTATGGGGGGAGGGGGTTCGGGGCCTGGGGGATCGCCGTGGCTGGCATTGCACTCCCCCTGGGGCTGCTTGGGCCCGGGTGTCCTGTCCTGTTGGCAGGGCGCGGGTTGGGCAGAATCTTGGATGTTGGCTACTCTCCACCCCAGAATGAATGGCCCTACCTCCTGGGTTTGGGTGTGCGCTGCCCCATGTAGGAGGCAGGTACATGTCTTGGACCTGGGGGGTATAGAGTGTGTATCGGGATTATGAATGGAACGTGTCGTTATTGTTTGTCTTTCTGTGAGTGAGGGTGAGGATGAGGGTGGGTCTGAATGAGTGTGTCTGTGTATGAATGTTTGTCAGGCTGGGACTTGGGCTACCCCGTCTCTGATACATCTGAGGCTATTCAGTGTCGCGCTCCTGCCACGTGGCCCCCTGGTGGGTGTTCCTTTGCTTGCGGGTGTGCTTGGGCTCCTCACTGTCTGGGGTTGGGTGCTTGGGCGTATGTCGGCTCGGCCTGGTAGCTGCCTGGTGGGGCTCGGGTCTTCTGGTCCTGTCGGGTCTGGGCCTGAGGGGTGGGTGTCCCCGGTGCCCGGGCCTCGGTGACCGGTCCTGGGGCTATGTTGGTGCAGCGGGCTCCGGCGGGGGCCTGTGAATTTGTCGTTGTTGACCCCGGGGGGTCATTGTGTGTAGTCACTGGTGGGGCTTCTCCTGTTCTCCCCTTTGGTCGGATCTGGGGAGTTGGTGAGTGGCTCGTCCTGTTCGGGTGGCCCTGGGGACTCTGGGCTCGGGGTCCTTCTTGGGGTCTTGGGCTCTGGTTGCCCCTTTGCCTGCCTCGGGCCTTGGGGGGGGATCTCTGATGCCTCACGGTTGCTATTGAATGTTCTATTGGAGGAAACTTTTTCACTTATGCATGCTCACAACCACACGCAAATGGATACAGGGATGTGTATGTAGATATATGCAGATATGTAGATAGGTATATGAATGAATATGAATGTATATGTATGTATAATGTATATATATTTGTAGGTATGGTATGCATATTTATAGAAATCTACTGCAAGGTCATAAATGTTATTAATCTTTATGCATGTGTTGCTGTGTTCTGTCATGTACTTTGTAGGATTGCAGACAGAGGTTGGGTGTGTTTGCCTTGTGCTTTTTTGTGGATAATTGTTGTGTTTTCTTGTCTTACTTTCTGTCTTTCCTTTCCTTTCTCTCTATTAAAAATATCATATCGGAGTGAGAGGATGGCTGTAAGGTGAGAAGGGAGGCCATCTATATAAGGAAAAAAAAAAAAAGAGAACTGGATCAGACTGTGTCTCTTCCAACACAGATGCAGCTACATTCAGGTGTAGGCTAATTAAATATGAGAATCAAAATATATTCCATCAGTCGTAGTTCAGAAAGTGGTGTGTGTCGCCGCCATTGTTGATAGAAATGCCGGCTGTCCGCGCGTGCGTGCTGCGCGCTTGTAGGTC
>JBBPBX010005647.1:38337-54493 GCA_038048925.1 Garcialebias charrua | reverse complement strand
GGGGCCACTGGTGCCCATGTCCAGCCATCACTGTGTAAGAGGCATGGTATACCCTGGACAGGTCTCCAGTCCATCACAGGGCTACATGAGAGAAACGAGACAAACAACCATTCACGCTCTCACTCACCTAGGGACAATTTAGAGTTACCAATCAGCCTAACATGCATGTTTTTGGTCTGTGGGAGGAAACTGGAGTACCCAGAGAAAACCCATGGAGAGAACATGCAAACTCCACCCAGAAAGGTCCCGGACTGGGATTTGAGCCGGTGTAACCTGCTCGATGAGAGGCTGCAGCTCTACCGTTCTGCCCAGTCACCGTTTCTGTTTTTTGTTTTTCTTTTCTACTTAAATTAATAAAAAAACAGGAATTCACGTAAACTTTAAGAAAAACAATTGGAATCACTCTATCAGTTATCAGTTCATTAACTAACAGCGATTTAGAGGAAAGAGATCTGATGTTCAATAATCCACATTTAATGATTTTATGATTTTGCTCTGGCAAAGTACCGGGTAACTGTGTTTATTTTAATAAGATTTTTATGGTTTATATTTTTAGAGCTGATTTTTGGTTTATTTAATTTGAGCCGTGGGCGAGTTGACACTGTTTCAATGGGGGTGTGGCTGGGTAACAGAGGAGAAGCAGCAGAGAGGTGTGGAGGACTACAACTCTGCTTCCTGGACTGGACCCTGGGTTGTCAATAAATTGGAGGATAAACAAAATCAGCCATATTTCTGGAAAGAAGAACGGCTCCGTCCAAAGTAGAATGGATGCCATCTCTCTGCATCAGACCAGGTTTTCCCCAAAAAGAACTCCAGTTATCTATGTAGCCCACATCGTTGTCAGAACACCACCAGCGGTTAAACAAACCTCAAGATGATTCAATTTTAAGGTTTGTCTGAATTAAAGTTAAAGTATGCAGATAGTACATATAATCAGAATGCATTCTGATTATATGTAATATCTGCATACTTTAACTTTAATTGCTCAATTAAATATTTTATACTAAGGTGAAGACTCTTGGAATTATCCATCCATCCATTTTCTTCCGCTTATCTGGGGTCGGGTCGCGGGGGTAGCAGCCTAAGTAGGGAGGCGCAGACTTCCCTCTCCCCAGCCACTTGGTGCAGCTCCTCTGGGGGAATCCCAAGGCGTTCCCAGGCCAGCCGAGAAACATAGTCCCTCCAGCGCGTCCTGGGTCTTCCTCTGGGTCTCCTCCCGGTGGGACATGCCCGGAACACCTCACCAGGGAGGCGTCCAGGAGGCATCCTAACCAGATGCCCGAGCCACCTCAACTGGCTCCTCTCGATGTGGAGAAGCAGCGGCTCTACTCCGAGTCCCTCCCGGATGACTGAGCTTCTCACCCTATCTCTAAGGGAGAGTCCAGACACCCTGCGGAGAAAACTCATTTCAGCCGCTTGTATCCGAGATCTCGTTCTTTCGGTCACAACCCAAAGCTCATGACCATAGATGAGGGTGGGAACGTAGATCGATCGGTAAATTGAGAGCTTTGCCTTTCGACTCAGCTCTCTCTTCACCACGACAGAGGCTGCACAGTTGCAGAGAGAAAAGCTCTACAGAGAGTGGTGAAGGCTGCACAGAAGTCTGTTGGAGTCAGTCTCCCCACCATCACAGACATTTACACCTCCAGATGCAGGAAAAGAGCCACCTGCATCATGAAAGACCTCACTCACCCAGCACACTCACTCTTTGCCCCACTCCCCTCAGGACGGAGGTTGAGGAGCATCAAATGTAGAACCACTAGACTGAGGAACAGCTTCTACCCTGAGGCTGTTAGACTCATGAATAAATAAATAATAAGAATAATCACTGCAAAATATCACATCATGCTGATGCTGATCTGTTTTCTTGTTGCTGTGTTCATCTGTGACCATCTGCTCATACAGACTCGTGTTTGTGCTGCTGTTTGTAATGATGTTTTTCTATTATATTAGGGCTTAGTGTATTTCTAGTTGATGTTTTTTTCTTAGTTATATCCTAGATGTTATTACTGTTTTTCTTTTACATTTTGTTGTTGGATGTAACTGGGACCCTGTGTACATAATCTCGTTTCATCACATGTACCACATGCGGTGCAAATGACAATAAAGACTCTCTGACTCTGACAGACCGGTACAGCGCCCGCTTCACTGCGGACGCTGCACCTATCCGCCTATCGATCTCACGCTCCAGTTTTCCCTCATTTGTGAACAAGACCCCAAGATGCTTAAACTCCTCCACTTGGGGCAGGACCTCCTCCCTGACCCGGAGAGGGCATGCTACCCTTTTCTGGCTCAAGACCATGACCTCAGATTTGGAGGAACTGATCCTCATCCTGGCCGCGTCACACTCGGCTGCAAACCGATCCAGTGAAAGTTGTAGATCACGATCTGATGAAGCCAATAGGACCACATCATCTGCAAAAAACAAAGAAGCGATTCTAAGGCCACCAAAACGGATCCCTCTCAACACCTTGGCTGTGCCTAGAAATTCTGTCCATAAAAGTTATGAACAGAATCGGTGACAAAGGGCAACCTTGGCGGAGTCCAACTCTTACCGGAAACGAGCCTGACTTACTGCCGGCAATGCGGACCAAGCTCTGACACCGGTCGTACAGGGACCTAACAGCCCATATCAATGGGCCTGGTACCCCATACTCCTGGAGTACCCCCCATAGGGCCCCCCGAGGGATGCGGTCAAATGCATTCTCCAAGTCCACAAAGCACATGTAAACTGGTTGGACAAACTCCCATGTACCCACTAGGACCCTGCTGAGGGTGTAGAGCTAGTCCAGTGTTCCACGACCAGGACGAAAACCACACTGTTCCTCCTGAATCCGAGGTTCGACTATCCGACGGACCCTTCTCTCCAGAACCCCTGAATAGACCTTACCAGGGAGGCTTAAGAGTGTGATCCCCCTATAGTTGGAACACACTCTACGGTCCCCCTTTTTGAACAGGGGAACCACCACCCCAGTCTGCCAATCCAGGGGAACTGCCCCCGATGTCCACGTGATATTGCAAAGTCGCGTAAGCCAACACAACTACACAACATCCAGAGCCCTAAGGAACTCTGGGCGAATCTCATCCACCCTTGGAATCATGCTACCGCGGAGCTTTTTAACTACCTCGGTGACCTCAGCACCAGAGATTGGAAAGCCCGACCCAAAGTCCCCAGGCTCCGCTTCCTCAGTGGAAGATGTGCCAGTAGGATTGAGGAGGTCTTCAAAGTACAGGTAGTCCCCGACTTACGAGCGAGTTCCGTCCCTAGGGGGCGCTCGTATGTCAAAAATTCGTAAGTAGGATCACATAGTAAAAAAAAATAATAATATATATATATTTTTTTTACTTTTTATTTTTTTTTATTTTTATAAATGAATACATGTACAGTACTGGACAGTCACCAAGCACTTAGCCTATCCTAACACAGTTTTTAAAGATGAAGGAATAAGTTGAATTGTCTCCCTTTCACATAAAGGGAGCAAGCTCCCTATGGAGCCTGCAGGGAGGAGGGAGACAATTCAACTGACTCCTTCATCTTTAAAAACTGTGTTAGGATAGGCTAAGTGCTTGGTGACTGTACAGTACTGTACATTTATCTATTTATTAAAAATATACAGTATATACAGTATTTTTATTTTTTATTGTTTTTTATTTATAAATAGATAAATGTACAGTACTGTACAGTCACCAAGCACTTAGCCTATCCTAACACAGTTTTTAAAGATGAAGGAGTCAGTTGAATTGTCTCCCTCCTCCCTGCAGGCTCCATAGGGAGCTTGCTCCCTTTATGTGAAAGGGAGACAATTCAACTTATTCCTTCATCTTTAAAAACTGTGTTAGGATAGGCTAAGTGCTTGGTGACTGTCCAGTACTGTACATGTATTCATTTATAAAAAAAAAATAAAAATAAAAAAAATAATTTTTTTTTTTTTTTTTTTTTTTAATGAGATGCATGCTCTTAAGTCCGGGACCTCGTAAGTCAGAGCGCTCGTAAGTCGGGGACTACCTGTACTCTGCCCACCGATTCGCAACATCCCGAGTTGGAGTCAATAACACGCCATCCCCACTATAAATAGTGTTGGTGGAATACCACTTTCCCTCCCTGAGACCCCGGATGGTGGACAAAATCGCCTCGAAGCCGTACAGAAGTCATTCTCCATGGCCTCTCTGAAATCTTTCCACGCCCGAGTTTTTGCCTCAGCAACCACCCGAGCTGCATGCTGTTTGGACTGCCGGTACCCATCAGCTGATTCCAGGGTCCCACAGGCCAAAAAGGCCCAATAGGACTCCTTCTTCAGCCTGACAGTATCCCTCACCGCCTGTGTCCACCACCGGGTTCGAGGGTTATCGCCACGACAGGCACCAACAACCTTGCGGCCACAGCTCCGATAAGCTGCCTTGACAATAGAGGCCCAGAACATGGCCCACTCCGACTCAATGTCCCCCGCCTCCCTCGGAACGTGTTCAAAGCTCTCCCGGAGGTGGGAGTTAAAGCTCCGTCTTACGGGAGACTATGCCAGACGTTCCCAGCAAACCCTCACAATACGTTTAGGTCTGCCAGGTCTGACCGGCATCCTCCCTTACCATCGGAGCCAACTCACCACTAGGTAGTGGTCAGTTGACAGCTCCACCCCTCTCTTCACCCGAGTGTCCAAGACATGCGGCCGCAGATCAGATGAGACGACAATAAAGTTGATCATCGAACTGCGACCTAAAGTGTCTTGGTGCCAAGAGTACATATGGACACCCTCATGCTTGAACACGGTGTCCGTTATGGACAATCCATGATGAGCACAGAAGTCCAATAACAGAACACCACTCTGGTTCAGATCAGGGGGTTCCTCCCAACCACACCCCTCCAAGTCTCACTGTCATTGCCCATGTGAGCATTGAAGTCCCCCAGTAGAACAAGGGAGTCCCCAGGAGGCACATTCTCCAATACCCCTCCAAGGACTCCAGAAAGGGTGGGTAATCTGAGCTGCCATTTGGCGCATAGGCACAAACAACAGTCAGGACCCGTCCCCCCCACATGTAGGCAGAGGGAGGCTACCCTCACGTTCACCGGGGTGAACCCCAATGTACAGGCACCAAGATGGGGGGCAACGAGTATGCCCACTCCTGCTCGGCGCCTCTCACCAGGGGCAACTCCAGAATGGAAGAGTGTCAAACCCCTCTCAAGGAAACTGGTTCCACAGCCAGAGCCATTCGTTGAGGTGAGTACGACTATTTATAGCCGGAACCTCTCAACCTCACACACCAACTCAGGCTCCTTCCCCACCAGAGAGGTGACGGTCCACGTCTTGGAATTATATGCTCGAATAATTTTGAACACCCCAGATTCCTTCAGATGGAACACTACCAGCGGTTAAACAACGACATAGGGTTGTCATCGCTGGTCAGGTTGGGGAGGGGGCCAGAGAAAACTACGGAGTCCGACATGGTTTTAGCAAAGTCATACGCCGAAGCAACGTTAATTTTAATGACCTCCGATTGGCATAACCGGGTGTCATTCAAAGTCAAAGTCAACTTTATTGTCAAAACTGCAATATGTACAGGACATACACAAGATTGAAATTGTATTTCTCTCTGTCCCTCGGTGCAACAGTAAACATTTAAACACTAAAACACTAAAACATTTAATAAACATAAGCATAAAATGAAATAATAAAAGTGTATACTGTCCTGAGTTTTTGCATAGTAGTTTTTGCATAGTAGTAGTATGAAAGTATGAAAAGTTACACCAACACTAAAACACTAAACATTTAATAAACATAAGCATAAAATGAAATAACAAAAGTGTAATACTGTCCTGAGTTTTTTGCATAGTAGTATAAAAGTATATCTATAAAATAAAATGAAAGTTCTGGCATTGACATTTGTAATAGAGTGACAAAGCAGCATATGAAGTTTATGTACACAGTATATGTATGAGGTAGTTGATATTGGTATAGAGGTAAAGTGGCATATGCAATAAGGCTAGTAAAAAAAAATTTTATATATATATATATATATATATATATATATATATATATATATCAGCAGTATAGATATAAAAAGTAGTGTAAATGTAAAGGGACCCTGAGCAGCTTTGATGAAGTTGTTCAGAGTGAGGTGGAGTCCATCCTCAAGAAAATGAAGCCTTCATCCTGCGCCCTGGATCCCTTCCCCTCGTCTCTCATAAAATCCAATCACTTTGCAATAAGCCCATTAATCACACAAATAATAAATCAGTCTCTACAATCTGGTCATGTTCCACTGCCTCTAAAAACTGCCATCATTAGGCCTCTTCTGAAAAAAATCTAATTTGGATCCCGACATTTTTTCTAATTACCGCCCAATTTCACACCTCCCATTTCTGTCTAAAGTGCTGGAGAAAGCAGTTGCTGCTCAGCTGCAGGACCACCTACAGCAACACTCTCTGTATGAGAAGTTCCAGTCTGGATTCAGAGCAGCTCACAGTACTGAGACTGCACTGCTGAGAGTAACAAATGATGTCCTCATGGCTGCTGACACTGGTTCTCCCTCCATCCTTGTCCTCCTTGACCTCACTGCAGCCTTCGACACTGTGGACCATAGTATCCTCCTCCACCGTCTTCATGTGGAGGTCGGTCTCTGTGACACTGTCCTGGACTGGTTCAATTCTTTCCTCTCCAATAGGCTGGAATGTGTTAGCCTTGGCAATGCCACTTCCCAGACAGTCGGTGTCTCCTGTGGTGTCCCTCAGGGGTCAGTTCTGGGGCCCCTGCTGTTTTCCCTCTACATGCTGCCTTTAGGTCAAATTATTAATCAGTTCAACATTTCTTTTCACTGCTATGCCGACGACACACAGCTTTACATCAGGACTGGAACATCATCATCATCCCTATCTCCGTCTTCACTCACTGTTCTCTCTGCCTGCCTGGAGGAAATAAAGGCATGGATGAATCAGAACTTTCTTCAATTAAACTGCTCGAAGACTGAGGCCATATTGATTGGCACCCCTCACCAGATACAAACATCAACTTTAACAACAATCTCCTTCTCTGGTCAAGACATCCCCCTCTCCACCTCTGTTACAAATCTTGGAATAAAAATGGACTCTCATCTTACATTTGAAAATCACATTAAGCATCTGTTTAAAACCTGCTTCTTCCATCTTCGAAACATCTCCAGACTTCGCCCATCTCTGACTTTTCCTGATGCTGAGAAACTCGTCCATGCCTTTGTCTCCTCCAGGCTCGACTACTGCAACTCCCTGTTTATTGGTATCCCTGGCAAAAACCTTCAGAAACTTCAATACATTCAAAACAGTGCAGCAAGGATTCTGTTGAGAGTTCGTAAATTTGAACATATTACACCCATTCTCCATAACCTCCATTGGCTTCCTGTCACCTACAGAATTCAGTACAAAACTGCTCTCATTACCCATCAATGCTTGCACGGCACTTCACCTGACTATCTAAAGGACATTCTTGCACCATATTCATCCACCCGGTCTCTACGATCACAGAACAGTAATTTCCTTCATATTCCTCGGACCAAATTGAGGACCATGGGAGACCGAGCATTCTGTGTGGCTGCCCCCCGCCTGTGGAACTCCCTCCCTGACGACCTGAGAGCTCCACAGTCACTGGTTGACTTTAAAAGCAGCATAAAGACTTTTCTTTTTAAGCAAGCCTATTCTGCCTCCACATGATTTTATCTTTGATCTTACCTGATATCATTATTGATTTTACTTGATTTTATCACTTGTTTTATTTTATTTATTTTTTAAGCAAGCCTAATCTGTATCCACATGATTTTATCTTTTGATCTTAGTCGATATTATTATTGATTTTATTTGATTTTATCACTTGTTTTATTTTGATCTTTGCTTTGTTACACTTTGTAGCACTTTGAGATTTTTATTAATGAAAAGTGCATTATAAATGGAATTCATTATTATTATTATTATTATTATTATTATTAAAGTCTTTGTGTTGTGTGGTAATGTGTGAAAGTTTTTGTGTTAATGCAGTACAAGTGGGAGGGAGGGCAGAGCAAGTAGAGTGTTTAGCATCCTGACTGCCTGATGAACAGAGCTTTGATCTTAGATCCTTTGATCTTTGATCTTAGTCGATATTATTATTGATTTTATTTGATTTTATCACTTGTTTTATTTTTTACCTTTACCTTGTTACACATTGTAGCACTTTGAGATTTTTATTAATGAAAAGTGCATTACAAATTGAATTCATTATTATTATTATTATTAGAGCTGTCTCTCAATCTGCTGGTTCGAGCCTGGAGACTCCTCAGTCTCCTCCCTGATGGCAGCAGTCTGAAGCAGCTGTGTAGTGGGTGTGTGGGATCACCTGCCATGCAGTGGGCTTTCCGAGTGAGGCGGTTGCTGTGTAAGTCCTGCAGTGAGGGGAAGGAGGTGCCGACGATCTTCTCAGCTGCTCTCACGATGCGCTGGAGGCTCTTGCGGCAGGATGCAGTACATGCACCAAACCACACAGTGATGCAGCTGGTCAGGACACTTTCTATGGCACCTCTGTAGAAGGTGCACATGATGGGGGTTGAAGCTCCAGCCCTTTTCAGCTTGCGGAGAAAGTAGAGACGCTGGTGAGCCTTCTTGGCCAGTGATGCAGTGTTCCTGCTCCAGGACAGGTCCTTTGAGACGTGCACTCCCAGGAACTTGGTGCTGTCTACTCTCTCCACTGCGGTGCTGTTGATGGTCAGAGGGGCATGTTGGGCATCCCTCTTCCTGAAGTCCACAACAATCTCCTTTGTCTTCTCCACGTTGAGAGTGAGATTGTTGTGTCCGCACCACAAGGCCAGGCGGCTCACCTCGTTCCTGTAGTCCGTCTCATCGTTGTTGCTGATGAGACCCACCACTGTTGTGTCATCCGCAAACTTGATGAAGTGGTTGGAGCTGTATGATGGTGTGCAGTCGTGTGTTAGCAGGGTGAATAGAAGGGGGCTCAGCACACATCCTTGTGGGGCTCCTGTATTCAATGTGATGGTGCTGGATGTGTTATTCCCGACCCGTACTGTCTGTGGTCTCCCGGTCAGGAAGTCTAGCAGCCAGTTACACATTGAGGTGTTCAGCCCCAGACTGTCCAGTTTAAGGATGAGCTGTTGGGGGATGATGGTGTTGAATGCCGAGCTGAAGTCGATGAACAGCATTCTAACATAAGAGTCCTTCGTGTCCAGATGTGTGAGAGCTGTGTGGAGGGCAGAGGAGATGGCATCGTCGGTTGAGCGATTAGGTCGATATGCAAATTGGAAGGGATCCAGGGAGGCAGGGAGGACAGATGTGATGCTTTTCATGACTAGCCGTTCGAAGCACTTCATCAGGATGGGGGTGAGTGCTACTGGACGATAGTCATTGAGGCAGGAGGGCGTTGCCTTCTTTGGGACAGGGATGATGGTGGTGGCTTTGAAACAGGTGGGGACGATGGCCTGACTCAGTGAGATGTTAAAGATGTCCGTGAAGACCGTTGCGAGTTCTCTTCTCATTACCGCCGACGTGAATAACAGTCTTACTGTATTTAGCCTTAGTAAGCAGTTTCAGGTAAGATTAGGTTAGGTTAGGTTAGGTTACTTTATTTATACCCAAAGGTAAATTTGGTTTGCAGTGGTACAAAGCATACATCCATGCTCACACACAAAATAAAAACAAAGTAAAAACATTTAGTAACAACACTTCAAAGAAACCATAAACAGATAATGTTGCACATAACGGTGTTAAGGCTCCCCAAATCATATTTTAAAAAATATTAAAAAAATAAACATTTAACCACTAAAAGCTTCAACGTCATTTCAGTTTGTTCATTTCAGTAACAGCAGTAGGAACAAAGCTATTTTTAAAGCGTGTTGTCCTACATTTAGGGACTAAAAACCTCCGACCAGAGGGAAGAAGCTGAAATTCTCTGTACAGGNACGTGTGGCATGGAGGCTGCACAGCTGCAGAAAGAAAAGCTCTGCAGAGAGTGGTGAAAGCTGCACAGAAGTCTGTTGGAGTCAAGGCCCCAATATACAGTACCTGTTTCTTTTGCCTCACGCCGCTCGGCGCCGTGGGAGCGCCGCGGCAAAAGCCTTTGATCGCGGGCGTGAACGCGCCAAGCTCAAATTTTACTACGCCTAAGCGCGCGCGTTGATAAACTGCCTCGCGTGTCAGCAAATGACCAATCAGCGACCTCAATTTGTCCTGTAGCCTGCACTCCAGAGAGCTGCGCTTGCACAGAGTATAATATGAACTGCCTGCGCGCAGCTCACGCCAGTCCAGCGGCGCTGGGCACAAAGAACAGTATACTGGGGGCTTCAGCCTCCCCACCATCACAGGCATCTGCACCTCTAGATGCAGGAAGAGAGCCACCTGCATCATGAAGGACCCCACTCACCCAGCACACACACTTTTTGCCCCACTCCCCTCAGGAAGGAGGTTAAGGAGCATTAAGTGTAGAACCACTAGACTGAGGAACAGCTTCTACCCTGAGGCTGTTAGACTCATGAATCTCTAACCAGAATAATCACTGTGAAATATCACATCATGTTGCTGCTGATCTGTTTCATGTTGCTGCTGATCTGTTTCATGTTGCTGCTGATCTGTTTCATGTTGCTGCTGATCTGTTTCATGTTGCTGCTGATCTGTTTCATGTTGCTGCTGATCTGTTTCATGTTGCTGCTGATCTGTTTCATGTTGCTGCTGATCTGTTTCATGTTGCTGCTGATCTGTTTCATGTTGCTGCTGATCTGTTTCATGTTGCTGCTGATCTGTTTCATGTTGCTGCTGATCTGTTTCATGTTGCTGCTGATCTGTTTCATGTTGCTGCTGATCTGTTTAATGTTGCTGCTGATCTGTTTCATGTTGCTGCTGATCTGTTTCATGTTGCTGCTGATCTGTTTCATGTTGCTGCTGATCTGTTTCATGTTGCTGCTGATCTGTTTAATGTTGTTGCTGATCTGTTTAATGTTGTTGCTGATCTGTTTAATGTTGCTGCTGATCTGTTTCATGCTGCTGTGTTCATTCATACTCAGCTGCTCACGCAGACTCATGTTCGTGCTGCTGTTCAGCGTATTGTTTTTATGCTACTACTGCTTAGTGTATTATTTAGTTTTTGTTTTTCTTAGTTCATATCTTAGATCTTATTACTGTTTTTCTTTTGCATTTTATTGTTGGATGTAACTGGGACCCTGTGTACATTATTTGAATCCTTGAATTCTTGAATACTAAAATAAACGTACTACTTGTACCGGTACTTCTATTCATACTTGGCAGTTTTTCACTTATCGCGGGGCTTCAGGGTACAGAGCCCCCGTGATAAACGAGGAACTACTGTACTTGCCTTCTGCATCTCTAGAACAAAGTTCATAGATTAGTACAAAAACAACAATTTTGGAGATTTGTGAGGTTTTTTTTTTTTCATAGTGTGGAATGTCTCTTGAAGTGATGTGTTATTTTCATACGTCTCTGTGTTTTTATGACTACATTTCTTTTTGTGTGTTGCAGGACTGGGCCTTGGGTGTCCTTCATGCCAAAATCATTGCTGCCATAACACTAATGGGTCCTCAGTGGTGGCTCAAAACAGTCATTGAACAGGTCAGTGTTACCTTCACCCAATCTGCATTCTACCAAACCTAATTGGACTATTGATGACTGAAAACTTTATTGAAGATGTTAAAAACTTTCAGAATCTGTAAGAGTCTCTTGATTTCCACTTGCAGTGAAACTGGCTGCTTTCAATTGTAGATTTATTTAAAATCCACAAAAATACATATTCTTTATAATAATAATAATAATGAATTCAATTTATAACGCACTTTTCATTAAAGGTGGGGTCTGCGATATTTGAACACTCTGGGACTCTCTGGGACTTAGAAATATTTTCAGCGCAGAAAAGCATTCTGCTCCCTCCCCTCAGAGCCATATATGGCACAGTCCGTGCTTCTGCTGAACTTGGGATCTGCTCCGCCCCCTGCTTCTGTCTGCTCAGAGCCGCTGCGATATTCTGTGTTTATGGTAATGAAACCTTCTAATAAAATAAAATAAAACCATGGAGCGCTAGTCCTACATCACAAAATCCAGCAGAAATCATCAGAGGTTCACGAAGCAACGTTTGGACATGATTTAATTCGCTCGTGACTTCCTCATGTCGCTGCGCTGGTCTGGAATGTCTGGAATGCTCCACCTCCTCCTGTCTCTGCGCTCCGAAGTTCTGTGTTTATATGATAATATAACTGTTTATAAAACCACGAATCACTCATCCAACAACAGAAAATCCAGCAGAAAACAACAGAGGTTCACGAAGCAACGTTTGGACATGATTAATTCGCTCGTGACTTCCTCTTTCTGACAGCGCTGGTCTGGAATGTCTGGAATGGAATGCTCCGCCTCCTCTACATGTCCGCTCGGAGCGCTGCAAAGTTCTGTGATTATATGATAATAAAACCTTTTAATAATATTATAAAACCATGGAGCAGTTGTACAACAACAGAAAATCCAGCAGAAATCAGCAGAGGTTCACGAAGCAACGTTTGGACATGATTAATTCGCTCGTGACTTCCTCATGTCTGTCAGCGTTTCTCATTCCTGTCAGTGAAGGATGAAGCGATCACTTGACTTTTTGCAAAAAAACAAAATAAAAGTCCAGCTCTGTGATGAAGAAGGGATATTTAATAAATTTGTGTCACATACAAAACAGTCCTGCATCGCTTTGCAATCCTTTGAATGAGAACGAGCTGCGGCTGGGACAGGTGGGGGCGTGGGTTGGGGCGTGACAAACAACTCTGTTTTTATTGGCTGTCAGTGTCCTGGTCACTCTGTGTTTTCAGTGTTTTTATAAATGCTGATAGAGAAGCAAGGGGACTATAGTTTTTTTCAGAGATTACTTTGTCTAACATCAGTTTGTCAGTAGATAGTGACTGAGTGAAGAAATATGTTAAAAATATATTGTTTGAAAAGTTACAGACTACATTACAATCTTACATACCCCAGCTTTAATGAAAATCTCAAAGTGCTACAAGGTGCAACAGAATTAAATGTCAATAAAACAAATAATAAAACAATTAAAATCAATAACAGTATCAGCTAAGATCAAAAGTAGAATCATGAGGAGGTAGAGTATGCTCGGTTGAAAAGAAAGGTCTTCAAGCCGCTCTTAAAGTCAACCACAGACTGTGGGGCTCTCAGACAGTCAGGAAGAGAGTTCCACAGGCGGGGGGCAGCCACACTGAAAGCCCGGTCTCCCATGGTCCTTAATTTGGTTCTCGGAAGAATATTAGTTTTTTATTAAGAAGGGTAAAAACATTCTACAGGTCTTGTAATGAACTGTGAGTCACTCTTTTTATATGCCCGTCGAAAGACAGACATATTATGATATAGGCTCCATTTGTCCATCCAGACATATGTCAAACATTCTCTTGTTCTGACCGTAACTTCTGACCCGTTCAGTGTAATTTATTGAAATTTAAATAGAACTTAAAATATTTGGAAAGCACTCAACAGCATGTCACATAATCTTTTCATCACCCCAGCTCTAAGGTCAAGGCCACAAATCAACGGTTGTATAAGGTCGTTGCTTGTTCGGGCCATTGTTGTGGATTGCTGGTTTCTATATAAGAGTTTATCGACAGGTGTATAATATGCCATATGTGGTACTTTTCTTCCTGCAGGTGTATGCTAATGGCATCAGAAACATTGACCTCCATTTTATCATTCGGCGGCTGGCTGCCCCAGTCATTTGTGTCCTGTTGCTGTCTCTCTGTGTGCCCTACACCATCTCTAAAGGCGTTACACCTATGCTGGGTAAACCACTCTTAATGTTTATTAGTTATGCTTTTGCACTTTCTTTCTGGTATACAGTATCTATTATTTTTCCTACAAAGGATTGTTTTAACGAATGTAGAAAAATATCAGCACTTTCTGTTTTTTAAATGCTTCTCTTCTATTTATTCTATGTATGAGATCAAAGATGGTCGTAAAAGAAAAATGCATCTGTTTTTATTCTTCTGGTTCCAAGAGACTAAAAATACTGTCAATATAAATTCATTTCAAAATGGAGGAGGGGTGGTGTAGAGGTTAGAGAAGACAAGCCTGTGATGGGGAGGTCAAATGATCAAATCTAAACGGTAACATCAAAATTTGGGTGGGAAAGGTGAAGCACCAACACCTGCCTCCACCCTCATTTGCCCCACTGTGGGCCCTTTTTTCATTCATTCAGCCTTTATTTAGGCAGGTTAATCCCATTGAGCCTCGAGGACTCATTTACAAGAGAGACCTGGTTTCAGCAAAGAATGATGACAACAGTGACAACAATAGACAATCAGTAGAGAGGCATACAGATTTTTTTTTTACCAAGTTTAAAAAAGATGTTGAAAAGTAGCAAAACAGATAGATTATAAGGCGAATGTAGAAAACTAAAAACAGGAACATGTCTGCATTGGTTCTTGCCAGGATTCCAACAGATTCTTAAAGCCATTTAGAGATGTACGGTCGAGAGCTTCAGATCTTTTTGTAAGATATTCCAGGAAGCAGGAGCGGAGTAGGAGAAGGCCCTTTTTCCAAGTTCAGTCCACACTGAGGGAACACTGCAGGTAGCCGATGACTGTCAAATTTACTTCCCCCTAATGCCTGGTACCCACTGCCCCCGGTTTCGGGCAGCTGAAGCGGCCGGTTTACATTCAAAGTCTATGAGGAGACGCGTGGAGTCACGGCGAACAAGGAAGCGGCGCGATTCGAGTGATCGAAGCTGCGCGGCGGCAGCCTGCACACGCACGCGCGCGTCGGCGTCGAACTGCCAACGCCATAAAATTCCATCTCTGGAGGCTCGACGCGTCCAGCAAACAGTGGGGAGAGCCTCTGCTATCTGATTACACAACCACAACGGGACTTTTTTTTACTTTTTAAACTTACCGGATCCAGCCTCCATGAATTGGACCCAAACTCCGGTAAGAAACGTGGCATTTTTACAGTTGCTGCTGACAGGCTGCTGTCCTCTCCAGTGTAGATCACCCCAAACATTAAAAAAAAGTTTTAATCTCATCGAAGACCGTCGGAGGTGCAGTTAACACAACAACTGAACCCGGAAAACGAGCTACTCCCCCTCCCTCTGCCACCCCCTAGTGTACGTCATCAGACGGTCTTCAGTGGCAGTGGGACCCTGTCAAACGGCCAAAAGGGGGCGGCAGGCGCGTTTTGAGTTGTGCAGTGGGGACCAGGCATTAGACACAATGGTCCATGCTCCATTCAACCTCTGCTCGACTGCCTGGCTGACATCAAGGACTGGATGGCTTTAAGTTTCTTAAGTTTCAATAAAAATAAATCTTATGTCATGTTGTTCCCTCCCAACGACACGATCACGAACCACTGCATTGACCTTTCTGCTCTAGCCCTGTCAGAAAAACAAAGAGTCACAAATCTGGGAGTGATAATGGATCCTTCCATGAAACAACAGTCGTGTAAACATGATTGTTAAATCCCGTTTTTTCCAGCTGAGGCGACTGTCTAAGCTGAAACCCATATTGTCCAAAAATAACCTGGAGACAGTAATACACACATGTCAAGTCAAGTCAAGTCAATTTTATTTCTATAGCACAGCTTAAAACAGATAAACTGTTATCAAGGTGCTTCACACACACAGCATAAAAGTTTAAAAATGTACAGAAACAGTAACACACACCAATAGTAACAATTATGATATTAAACAGTAGTAAAAGTACATAAAAATGTATAAGAACAAATTAACATGAAAAAAACACAGTAAAAAATATATATATACACTACGACAGCTCACACAGTATGAAACACCAGAGAGAACAGATGGGTTTTTAACAGGGATTTGAACATGAGAAGGGAGGAGGCCTGTCTAGCAAAGTTAACTTTATTGTCAGAACTGCAATATGTACAGGACATACACAGGATTGAAATTGCGTTTCTCTCAGTCCCTCGGTGCAACAGTAACCATCTAAACACTAAACACTAAAACATTTAATAAACATAAGCATAAAATAGTAAAAGTGTAACACTGTCCTGAGTTTTTTCATAATAGTATAAAAGTATGAAAATTTACACCAACACTGAAACACCAAACACCCAATGAACATAAGCATAAAATGAAATAATAAAAGTGTAATACTGTCCTGAGTTTTTGCATAGTAGTATAAAAAGTATAAAAAGTATATCTATAAAATA
>JBBPBX010005647.1:24802-38190 GCA_038048925.1 Garcialebias charrua | reverse complement strand
TTGTATATTATTATTATTTGTATATTTTTATATTCATTTGTGATTATATATATTATATATTATTATATATATGTATTACATCTAGGCTTGATTACTGCAATTCACTCCTGTTTGGTATCAGTCAGACCACCATTGCACAATTACAACTGGTCCAGAACGCAGCAGCCCGATTTTTAACCAATACACGCAAAAGAGAACACATCACACCAGTCTTGGCCTCCCTGCACTGGTTACCAGTTCATCTTCGAATCCAGTTCAAAATTCTCCTGTATGTCTACAAATTGCTGAACAGTCTCGCCGCTGCCTTTCTCTCTGATTTGCTACAACCGTATGTCCCACCATGTTCTCTGAGGTCAGCGGACCAGTTGCTCCTCACAGTTCCAGGATCTCCTCTTAAGCACAGAGGTGACAGGACCTTCTCTGTAGCAGGCCCAAGACTTTGGAACGAGTTACCTCTGCTCGTCAGACAGGCCCCCTCCTTTTCAGTTTTCAAATCCTGTTTAAAGACTCACTACTATTCTGTTGCTTTCAACACCAGATGATCTCTGTGTTTGGTCGTTTTATTTATTATCTGTGATGATTTTATGTCTATATTCTGTTGTTGTTTTTTTACTTCATGTTGCCTTTGTGTTGCCTGTTGTTTGTTTGTACAGCACTTTTGTTGGCCTTGTCGCTGTTTTAAGTGCTCTATAAATAAATTGGTATGGTATTGGTATGGTATAATAATGTCCTGAGAGTGCACGCTGTAGCTGTGCTCACGCAGAGACATGTAGGAGGAGATGTATGAAGGCAGCAGACCAAGAAGTGATTTAAAGATGAAAATGTACCAGTGGAAGAGTCTGCGTGAAGTTAATGATGTCCAGTTAACCAGTGAATACAGGGTGCAGTGGTGGGTACGATAATCACGTAGTTATGAATCTTAGTGCATCATGATAGACAGCATCCAACATCTTCAGGGTGCTTGTAGGAGCATTCATGTAAATCACCATAATCAATGGAGGGAAGGAAAGTCACAGATACAAGGCGTTTCCTAGCATTCAGTGTTAGACATGATCTGTTTCTGAAAAAGAAACTCAGTTTAACTTTCAGTTTCTTCACTAGGTTTTCCACGTGGAGTTTAAACAAGAGATGTGAATCGACCAGGATTCCCAAATATTTATAGGAATCAACAAACTCAATAGGGACACCATTTGAGGATAAAATCAGAGGAGGAACTGCTGGGAGCGACTTCCTGTTTGAAAAAAGCATCCCTTTGGTTTTATCAGCATTTAAGACAAGTTAACCTGGTGCTCCTTGAATACCACGGGCAGCTGGGCAGTCGTGTGTTTTGTTTCCCTCATTCCAATAACATTTACATTTGGTTCATACCTTTTTGAGTACATTAATTAATGAAGGTCTTTGCTGAACCAGTTGCACTCAACTACTGTATCAATAGCAGTGTTTCCTCTACCAATATCCAAGGAGGGTGCCCCACCCTGTCAACAGAACTGAGCGCCCTGCCGACCAAAACACTGATACTCCTTTTTTGACAACTCTGAATAGCCCTGAAACGCTTACTAGCTATATGTATCTTTAGCAACACTGTGCGTAAATGTTGCATGTAGCAGGCCTATTTTTGTCCATGGTTGCTATGGCAACATTTTTTCTATTACCTGGTTAGAAACAAGAGGGCTGCAGTAGCTTGATGGTCAGTGTTGCAGTCTTGTAATCCTGAGGTTGTGTGTTCAAGCCCTGGAAGGACAACTGGCGTAAAACAAAAGCCAACTCATTCATGTGGGTTCGCTCGCTGTGGCAGTCCCTGGAGAAGGGAGCAGCCGAAAGAAACGTACTTGCCTGGTTAAAAACAAATAAGATGGGTTGTAGTGTTGGAGTAATGTTAGCTGTTTTACCTAGAAAAATGAACTGCTGTGGACATTTAAAAAAGATAAGCAGAAAGTGATTTTGTTTATTAGTGGACGCTTTTATTTATTTATGCAGTATTATTATCACTCACCTTTTCTTATTCACAACTTTTAAATGCAAAGCCAAAATGACAACCCAAATAATGTTAGTAAGAAACCCAGTTAAGTACAGTACTGTACTTCAAATTAGGCCATGCTGTCTTTAATATTCTCATCTCACCGCCTGCACTTCAGTACCACTTTTCCATTTCTTTTGCTCTTTGCAGGAGTGCAGGCAGAAATGCAGACGCTGGTGGAGAGGAGGATCTACCCGTTCCTGCTGATGGTGGTCGTGCTGTTTGCCATACTGTCCTTTCAGATTCGACAGTTCAGACGCCTCTACGAGCACATCAAAAATGACAAGTTAGTAGATAATAAAATTGTTTGTGCTAAAGAATATGAAGGCAGCGAGGTCGGTGTCTGTTCAGAGAAGCTTTAGTCACGTTGTTGGTGAGAGAAATGGCATTTTATGTACATCATAAATAAAGGTCCGTGCACATCTGTACAAGAATGTGGAGATCTGAATGAAAATAAAAAAACACTTTAGTTAAATTAGATTTTTCTTAAACTTTTAAGTCATCTTTTACATCGGTTAATACATTTGTTTTGTTTTAAATATAGAATATTTACCAATGACTGAAATTTTGAATTGTCCTGCAGATACCTGGTTGGACAGCGGTTGGTAAACTATGAACGGAAGACGAGCAGAAGTTCATCCACGTCTTACAGCAGCTCTTCGTAGAGCCCACGCTGCTGTTAGATCAGTGGAGCTGACTCACCAGGAGCCGTCAGCTGCTCCTGTGGTGAAGCCTTTCTGTGTCTTCTTACACTTCCTGACTGTCAACTTCAAACACCACCTATGAACCTTTGACTGCAGCCTCATCCTTTTATTCAACAACATTTCTCCCGCTCACAGGCTGGGAGGTAAACAAGTAAGGGCACAAACCCCTCTCTGAGGTTTTCATGTGAAAATTGAACCCTCAGCTCAACTAAAACTCGGCAGAACCACAAATGTCCTCGTTCTTTCTGTTAATCACGTCAGTTTGTAGCCTCCAACTCAGGTGTGGTTTTAATTTTTTGTTAATTTTACAAACATTTAACTGGAAGTCAGGTTACGTTGAGCATAGATATGTTTTTACCTCAGATCGCGCTTCCTTTGGATGGTCATAAAGTAATTGTTTACGTCAAGTGTCTTACACATTTCTAGAGCTGTGGGTGAGATTTTTTGACTTTAGTGGGCGTGGTCCGCTCACTTTGATAAAGAAAAACATACTTTATTTAGGTATGTGTAATATGTTTCTGAAGTAGGCATGTCCTCTTAGGATTTTATTCTGTTAAAATTTATGGGAAAATATGTTCTGGAAGACAACAAGGAAACAATTTATTCTTGAGGTATTACTCTCTGAATTTTGACAAGAGACTTTTTAATGTTTTTTTTTTTTTAAAGACTGATGAATTTTCCCAAACATTTCAAAGCAAGGTCAGTTCAACTGGGTCAATAACCTCTGAAAGGGGTGGGATTAGAGCCTAAAATAAAGGCCAATCAAAAATATAAAACATAATTTTCAGGCAGCAACCACACACATACAGAGGAAGCTGCAGCTGCAGGAAGCTAACACAGCTTCTGTGCAGTTACAGAACAACCAGAAGTCAGACAGCTTTTAAATGCTGCACGTTTGAATTCAGCAAAACATCGTTATGATGTAAATAAGAATATAATTCATCAATTAGTGTTCCTGTAGGCTGGTGTAGTTCAGGAAAACTGGAAAACGCTGCACACTGTACATTGGCCTGATGATTTCACATTTAGATTTGTCATAACTCTTTATAGGAGAAAGTCTTTCAGTCTCAAAGGAACAGATGTGTCATATTTGAACCAGGGCTGGACAATAATTAGATATCGATATATGTCACGATATATTTTCATTCAATAACGATGATATGAGTTTTAAGCACATTTTCAATATTTTGATAGGATTACAGCGTTTCACTGACTCTTTTCCTTTTCTGTTCGGGTTGAGGCGGCCGCTTCAGTTTCAACCTGGACAGAAAAGGCTGCGACACAACTACGTCAGTGTGTGGTGACGTACACCACAGCTCGAAGGAGTCAGCGGTAGCAGGCTAGGCTAGGCTAAAGCTTCAATGCGCGTTAAGTTTTCGTTTCAAAATGAGTGCCCATGATCGTCAGAATGTGACTGAACAAGCTTTCACAAGTAAAGAGAAAGCAGATGATATAAACGATAAGACAGGAAAGACTAATCCGGCAGTGTGGAAGTGGTTCGGCTTTCTAAGATCCGATAAACTGCAGGTTTCAGTCAGTGTGCTGCAAAATGTGATGGAGAGTCGTTCCAACTAGCGGTGGGAACACATCTAACTTGTTCCACTCGATAGAATCTGCTGAGGGTCAGAAAATGAAGCACAATAAAAGTCTGAGCCAACGTGTCCCTGAAACAACCCCCCACCCACAACTGTATCAAAGGAGAAACACATGCAGCAAACGTGGGTTAGGTTTTATTGTTGTTTAAAGTTAAAACTATTATTATTGACAACGTTGAGAGTTTTATGTTTATTTGACGGTGATTTCAAACTTCTTTGAAGGATAAATACAAATAAAAGGTGAACATTAATTTATTTTTAGTTTGCACAGTTTGTCAGAGGCTTTTATATTGTTTTCATTGATACTGAATATATCGTTATTGACTGAAATAAAGAAATGTATTGTGATAAAAGTTTTGGCCATATCGTCCAGCCCTAATTAAAACACTGGTCCATTTGGGGTTGTGAGAATACAGTAGTCCCTTGATTATTGCGGGGGTTAAATTCTCACAAAGTCAAAACCCTATATTTATTTTAGTATTTATTTATATTTTAAGGCTTTATAAACTCTTCCCACACTCCTACAATGTTTTAAGCTTTTAAAACTACATAATTTTAACAACAGACGTATATGTACTGTACAGTACTGCAACATTTTATTCACCAGCTCTGCAGACCAGCAGCTTGGTTCTGGTCAGGTTCGGTTCTGGTTCTGCAGACTTACCCTGCAGCATGAAGCGCACCACCTTGTCCAGGTTGATGTGCACTTAGATAATTGAGCTTCAGGATTATTTGTGACTTTCCTTCCAATTCTGTGAGTTTCATAGAAAGATCGTTACTTCTGACTTTGTGTTGCAAAACTCTCCCTCCATTTCAGCAGAAAGCAGCAGCTGGAAGCACTGTTGGCTTCTGGGTACTGTAGTTTTTTTGAATGGCAAAACAGTGTAGGCTTATTGAAAGAAAACTACAAAACGGTGGCGCCTGTCCGAATACATTTTTTTCATTAACTCTTTATCCCATATCGTCCCAATCACATGAATAATATTAAAGTTGACAATCGTTGAAAAACTGCGAAAGAGCGAGTCCATGAAAGTCGAACCGCGAAGTAGAGCGGGACTACTGTATTTAAACTTGACAAGCAACTTGAACACTCATGTCTGTTAGCAGGTGCAGCAGACCTCATGTTTTCTTCTGTTCCATCATTAATACTTTGTTGCTGTTGCTGGTTGAGTTCAGTCATTGACACATCTGACTTCATCAATTTAGTTGGCAAATATAATTTAACTTCATTAAGTGACACAGTGACCTAATAGTTACACATTTTACAGAGCGACTTTCATTCATAAAACTGGAAGTGAACCAAGGCTGAATGAGAGTAACTTTCTTGTTTAAGGGAAAGGTCAGTAAGAAAAAAGTGACTGTTCACTGTACTGTTTGTCTCTTCTTTAGCCTTTTGACATCTCATTTAGTCTGTGTTGATATTGTGTTACAAAGCAAGTCCTAAATATAGACAGGAGATCATGAGACTAGCCTCTAAATTAAATGAAACTAACTGCCATGTTTAATGCCCTTTGCATTTATTTTATTTTTATCAGTGTGACTAAGTTTTGATGTGCTTTGGGAATTAGATGCATTCATTCATTTCTGCATCACTGAAACAAAAATGGTGGATTTATTTTATTTTTGTAGATGAGTTATTATTACCGTAACCTCCTAGCTGCTATCTATTCATGGCTAATTTAGTTCTGAAGCGTCATCTAAACCCTGGAATTTGCAGTATTTGTTACTCTGTAATGAGCTAAAACGTCAGAGACATGAATGAACAGGCCAGTCAGAAGAATCAACCTAAGGTCCCTGGGTTGATTTGTACAGATTTAAAGGCTTCTGAAATAAAAAAGCTTTTGTCACCACATTAAGCAGTAACATGAATCAGTAACAGCTGCTCATCAGTTGTGATCCTCATTCACAGCTGGGGCTACAGGAGAACAGCTGTTTTTATCCTCCAGCTGTTATTTATGTTCTCTTCTTAGTGTAGAAATGCATGAAATGACCAAGTTCAGGGGTTCCCAGTACGTCAATGGCGATCTACCTGTCGATCACAAACATATTATGGGTAGATCGCATGGCATTAAAAAAATAGATTGTCAGCCTATCATCCATCCTCACTATAAAATGTATCACTTGATTGACAGACAGGGCAGCCAGTCTGAGGCCCCGTTTACACGACGTGAAACGTTCGACCGTTCATTTACACGACAACAGCCTCGTTCTGTCTGACTGAAGGTTTCTGAATCCAAGTCTCAAGAGTGGAGTGTTTTGGAGGGAACCCCACACGGAGGTGGGAAATGCTCCGCAAATGTGTAGTCGCATGCGCACTCCAGGTGGCTGCAGTCCAAAGTTTTTCTGAACCAACGACAGTTATAATAAATGTCAAAGAGCAGAGTGTTTTTGTGCTCCTCATTCTTTTTCAGCATGCAGGAGCAAAACTAATAAAATCCAGAGTCCAAAGAGACATTACTGTAGTCACCTGTTTGGACGTAACTGTGATCATGCAGACGCATATGCAAAGGATGCAGCTGAACCTTCATCAGGGTTACCAGATAAATTTAAAATGTCATATTTACCCCCTTCTTTTCTGTGCACATGTTCAACAAACAACACACACCTCATCCTCATCTTAGAATAAATGTACTCGGCACATACAACAATTTAGGTCAAAATAAAATAATTTTAAAGCAACAGTAGTTCATAATTTATTATCTGGCAACCCGACTGACATGGAAACTACAGCGTTTTTGTGTAAACCCGCAATTTCTTTGTTTATTACCCCCAATAAACATTGAAAAAACACTAAAGTTTCCAGAGGTTCTTGTGTAAAGGGGCCTTATAGTACCGGTATGTAGATCACTTTGACTTGTTCATTTTAAAAGTAACTAACATGCTGAAAAACCTATGGGCACCCTTGACCTAGTCGCATCATCAGTAAACCAAAGTACAAATACAGGATTGACCGATGGCCTGAAAATAATGATTTACATGACAATTTGTTTCTAATAAACACTCATTTATAATGATACAGTTTAAAAAGAGACATCCATCATTTTGTGATGGTATTTTTAAATTGACTAACATTTTGGTCTTGAATTCACTCTAAGATCAATAATCCCACAGACACCAATGTTTTTACTGGTTTCCCCTCAAAGCAGCATTATCAGATGACACTTCTTAAGAACTGCGATTATCATTTTATATTCATTGTCAGAGGGTTTTAATGCAAGCACAGATATACATGTATATATATTTTTTTCTTTCGCTCCTTTTTTTTAGCATTTGTAGGATTTATTTGTTGTTCATCAAATGTTTGATCCCACCGTCTGACAACAAGAAACGTCAAAAGCACCTGTAAATACAAGACTCGAAAACGTCCCGAACCCTGACGAGTGGACTCGTGAAACCAGTTGGTTTAACTGTTTCAAAGTCCTTAAAGTCCAAAAGCTTTTGTCATTTAGCTGATTAGTATTTGTATTGATTTGTTTTTAACACATGTACACCTGCAGACAGTTTAGAGCTTACTGGCTGTTCATAAACCCTCAACTAATCTAACTGGTTTTCCTAAAGAAGCCATTTGAATGTGTGATTTCACGTTTGAGGACGATACAAGTAGAATTGGGCTGTTTGGTTTGAAAGAGCCAAAGCATCAGGGCTGTGTGTTCTGACAACTGATCAGTCCCGGGTTTTCAGGGTTGATCCCGCCGTCTGACAACAAAAAACATCAAAACCACCTGTAAAAATCAAGACCGGAAAAACGCCCCAAACCCTGAAGACAGTAGACTCGTGAAACAAGTTGGTTTAACTCAAAGTCCTTAAAGTCCAAAAACTGTTTGCGTTTAGCTTTACACTGCGTGCACAGCTGAAGTTGTAACACTGGATGAGCAACGTTTGCAACTAAGCTAGTTAATTAACTGTAGCCATTATTTTTTATTTATTGTGCTTTCTGAGTTGCTTCAAGTTGATTTACCTCAATGGCACTTCTGCTTTTGACAGGAGACACAAACTGGATGAGGGAGAACGGCACAAGGTTTAAATCAAAAGCAAATTACAAAACAAAAAAAGGGTTCCAGGAAATCATCCGAGACCGAATGTTCAACCCAGACACCAGAGTGAGTTGTTTTAATAACACTTGCTCCCCGCTTCTCTCCTTCCCCGTTACCTCTCTTGTCTGTTCGGCTCCTGAGGCAGTGCTGTTTGTAGGGAAACCTTTAATATAGGAAGAAAAGGCACGTTCTGTGAGATGTGGCCATGTTCTCCGACATGTTGCGAACTTTGAGATAGTTTGCAATACCCCTGAAGAACAGCAAGAGGCCCAGCAACAGGAAGATCCACCAGAGCCAGTACTGGCCGTTGAAGTAACCGGTGAAGTAGTCTGAGAATCGGACTATGAGGATCCATTTAATGAGGGAAAGGCCAAAGCCGCAGATGGCGCCGTAGCGTCCTGCGATGGTGTTCGTCAGACAGAAGGACAGACAGAACCCATCAGTCGAACAAGAAGGCCATGAAAAAAAGCCAACATGAAGATTCCATCGTTCCCAACTCGGAGCTGATCGGCGTCACTGAAATCTTCTCTGGGGGAGAAGTCGTCCTCCCGGGGCAGCACTTCCACTGTGGAGGCAGCTATGGCGGCCGCTTTGGCCTTCTCAGCTTCGTCGTACGTGGGCAGAGACGTGGCGACGCTGTAGGGCAGCGGTACTGGGAAGTCCCCTTGGAAACTGGTTTCAGGTGACGCAGCGGTGGCACCCAGGTCAATGGAGGTGTAAGGAGGTGGGGGCGCCTCTCCTGGGGAAGAAGCGGGGGTCACGTCGGACTCCGTTTGACTCTGGTCCTTCCCAGACGCACACATTTGAGCTGACGTGCACGGCTGCTGCTCGCTGCCGGCGGACAAGTCGTCCTCGTTGTGCAACACTTGGTATCGGCTCGCTGACTCCATCTTGTCGAGACTGAGCCGGCAGAACAAACCAGCCCTGGAGAAAAATAATAATAATAATACTGTAAGTGTTTTTGTTGTCAGGGAGAAACTAAGGGAGGTAGAGTGGATAATGAGTGCAGCTGGACAGTTAACTGATGAGGGACAGGTGTGAATGATTAAAGGCTGGAGAGGCAGACAGGAGTGAGTGAGAAAATGACAACAGGGACAAAGCACAAAAATGACAAGGCACAAGAAATAGAAACCACAAAGAGCAGAATGAAAATAAACACAACAAAGAGGCTGAACACAAGCAGGGAAAACACAAAAACTCCAGACAACTAGGGGACAGACTATGACAGAAACTGGATCAGCGTCGCCAACAAAGGGGAGAGCTAAAAAAAAATGGCTGCAACCTCGAGCTCGATGACAAAATAACTGAACGTCTGGTGCAGCTCAGATATATTTATAAGTTTTGGTTAAAAATGCTCGACCTTCTTGTCTTGTTTCATTTTCTTCAGGCTTTTTGTTTCACAGAGCACTCTGTACATGTCTGTGTTTCTGGCTCATATTCTAACATTGTGTCACTTATGTGACCCGGATCTTTAGTACAAGTTTTATTATCGACCAATTACAGAGTAAAATCAAGACAGCTGAAACTATTATAAAAATGCACTGATGCTGATTGTTTTTTGTTTTTTTTACACGTAAGCCCTAGTTATCCTTTCAGTCCCTCCTGCTGCCGGTGAGAGTCACATTCACAGTTCTACAGTCCTAGAAAGTAAGCGTTTGATTTGTTTTCTGGATCACTAATGGTGGTTTAGCATTAAATGTGTTTATTCATTCACATGTTTTATTGTGTTGCACTTTAAATCACAGCTGCAGTCATTTCAGACTGTTGTAACAATCAACTGAATGAGTGTTTGTGTCGCTCTCACGGAAACAGGGAGACTTCAGTGATGGCGACTTTGTAAAACTGACAATTTAAATATGAAATGAGTTTAGCATTTGTTTCTAATTCTTTGTTTTTGTGTTTTTTTGTTCAACTTTATTTTTTTTTGCTACAGGTTGTGAATTCACTTCAACATTAGTACTGATAGCTGTAGCATCGCTGCTGTGTGGAATGATCACATTGTATTCATATATGTACAAGACATATGCTGTAAAGTGACCTTTTTAGTACCTTGGAACTGAGCTGGATGCGTTGATTTTTAGTGCTGAATTTCAATTTGTAAAAGCAAATCATTTCTATTTTTTTACATGTGCATAAAAACAGTGGCATGAAGGTAAACACTTTGTAGTTCTTATGATTGTTGGTTCTGTCGTAAAAACAATAAAACAACAGTTCTTAATATTCCTAAGTGTTCCATTTTTTAAACAACCAAAATAAGATAATTTAATTCAAGTTATAAAAGTTCAACTTTTATGTGATTGAGGCAGGGATATACAGCTCAATCCAGATATTGATCATCAACCTCGTGCAGTTTAAAGCTTGGAACTCGACGTCTTCAGCTACAGAACAAAAGTTCAATTTTTCATTTTTTTTTTAACTTTCTAGATTTGTTGTCTTGATTGATGAAGAATTTACACCGACATATCATGAAACTAATGGCAGTATCCCAACACGTTGTATCATATCGATGCTAACATGATGGGATTGAAACTTAAGTTTGTTTCTCGCATCCACTTTCAGTACGTCGCTCATATTTCAGAAATGCAACTCTGCGCCTGAGGTGGCAGGAAACGGCAAGATGAAATGTAAACATTGGACCAAACGAGCTTAGCAGATAATCATTTAGTCATTCCAATCACACAACAACTTCAGAATCAATACACACATGCTAACGTGTAAAATCCTTATTCATTTCTATAACATGGGGCGATTCCTGTGATGTCACATCTTCCACATATGTGCGTCACTTCAGGGCTGTTCACACTGGAGTCTGATACCAGTTTCGTTTAACCAGTAGTTTATGCCAGTCTTGGCTGAGGCGAGCTGGACTGGGAAGCTCAGTCCTCATCTCCTTCTACAGGTGTGCAGTGGAGAGCATCATGTACTCCAGCATCCTCGTGTGGCATGGAGGCTGCACAGCTGCAGAAAGAAAAGCTTTGCAAAAAGAGTGGTGAAGGCTGCACAGAAGATGTTGGAGTCAGTCTCCCCACCATCACAGATCCTCCAAATGCAGGAAGAGGGCCACCTGCATCATGATGTACATCACACACCTAGCACCAATGTTCCCTCTAAGCTGCAAGCGTGCGCAATTGCGCACTGCTCGCACATTCTCAGCGCACAATAAAATCTTTACGCGCATCCAAATTAAACTGAATGTTGTCAGTATGTCCTATACGCCTTGAACGCATCACACAAGTGCGGGATCTGATTGTGTATGGTCAGCCCGCTGGTCCGCCTCAACTTAAAATGATTGATGGACAGCGATTACATCCAATCACATTGAAGCTCACGTTGTTTTGACCAATCACTAACAGGAAGGCGGGTCTTAGAACAGCAAGCAAGTGTGTATGCAGCTTCACAGTCAGATCATGCAGAAGACAGAGTTTGTCACACCAGGACAGGTATGTGGGTCGATTAGTGTTAAAACTACAGATTTTAAATCTCGTTGTTAGGTCAAGTAAAATCATAAGCCGCTTACGCATTGGCCGGCCCTCCCCGGCTCTCCCAGCTTCTAACCCGGGTTCGGCGTCTTCGCATTTACCTTTTCCGCCCGGGATCCACCCTTGTTCTGGAACCATCTTCACCGTGGTTCTTATCGGGCCGAGCCCGACAGGGCTAGTTTCAGCTCTCATTTGATTCGTTGTTTGCAGCAGGGGCGGGACTCATTCAAACAACCTCAGCGCGAGGGTTGAATTTCATTCAAATTTAACTACAGAAACGAGAAACCCCTAAAACAATTGTTAGCTGAATTAGTGTTTCTGAGTTAAATTTTTGTTAATAACTGATCACAAATCAGCTTATGTTACAACGTAAATAACACGAAGCGCACACCCATTTCCGCCTTTCAGCGCGACCTGAATGTCATTAAACAGCATTAAACAATAACTAATATTGTCTAACTGTTGCGCGCATTCAGGGTTTTAAAATATAACGAATAATCTCTAACTTTTACGTGCAGCTAAAATGTCAGGAGGAGTGATTGCTATATGGGCAAGTTGGACACCTGAAAATTCAGTCTGTTCGGATAGCACAACGAGTAAATGCGTTAACGTTTTGACCGGGAGAAGTGGGTTCGCTTCCAGCCTGGGACAAAGTTATTTTACTTTTTTTTTCTCTTTATTCACATTTTCTTTTAAATAAAAAGGAGTTTGTTTGCAAACTCCTTTTTATTTAAAAGAAAATGTGAATAAAAAGAAAAAGAAAGTAAAATAACTTTGTCCCAGGCTGGAAGCGAACCCACTTCTCCCGGTCAAAACGTTAACGCATTTACTCGTTGTGCTATCCGAACAGACTGAATTTTCAGGTGTCCAACTTGCCCATATAGCAATCACTCCTCCTGACATTTTAGCTGCACGTAAAAGTTAGAGATTATTCGTTATATTTTAAAACCCTGGCTGCGCGCAACAGTTAGACAATATTAGTTATTGTTTAATGCTGTTTAATGACATTCAGGTCGCGCTGAAAGGCGGAAATGGGTGTGCGCTTCGTGTTATTTACGTTGTAACATAAGCTGATTTGTGATCAGTTATTAACAAAAATTAAACGCAGAAACACTAATATATATATATCCAGCTAACAATTTTTTTTTTGCCGAGTCTCCTCTCTTAAAACACGAACACTCCACCCACGTGAAGAGAGCACCCCACCCACTTCCAGAGAACTGCCCACCCACTTCAAGGCGGCTTTGCGGCAAATGCGTAATGAACGCGGGTGGCCCAGAGACACCCAGGGGAGCTCCGGGCCACTGAGGGCTGGCCAATGCGAAAACGGCTAAAGTTATGATCAATAATCCACACCACGTCTTTTATCTGAATAAAGTCAAATATCAAGCGTGTTACAGCGAGAAGCTGCACACTCGCACGCACACCGCTGAACACATAAACAATCCCGTCCTTTCTGAAGGAGGCTCCAAGTTATTTGTCAAGCACCAAATCTGCAGGAAAAATAAGAAAAAGACGCAGAAGTTGAATGGAGGTCAGTGCACGATAAAGTCACGTGA
>JBBPBX010005647.1:0-18006 GCA_038048925.1 Garcialebias charrua | reverse complement strand
AATACTGCGAGCCTTGCGAGCCTCATTTATAACTATATACAGTATATATAAATATATATACAGGTACTGTATATATATATATGTATATATATATATAGTTATTTATATAAATAAACAAGTATATTTATAACTATATATATATATATATAGTTATAAATATAGGTATCTATATAAATAAATAACTATTTTTATAACTACTGTATATATACAATTATATATATATATATATACATTTTTTAAGGTTCATTTATAAACTTCATCAACTCGTTTAAAAGTTATTTTCTTTTAATTGAGGATTTTTGGGATTGAAATTGCCCCAAGGCCACACCCTGCCACAGATCTTTGGAGGACACCCCGCTTGGAGATGGTCTTCAACTGGTCTCCATGGGTCAGTCCTCAGTGCTGGTTGATCACCTTCGGTCTCACGCAGGTGGAACCCACTGAGATGAGTTTGTACTCAGTGGTAGCTGTGCCTGGCCCCAGATGCGGCTGTTGGTTGCAGCACTTCCTCTCTACCACGGTCGGCATTTCTCTGCATCTACGGCAGATGCACCATGAAGGTTGTCCAGGTAAAGGAGGGATGGTTGTCCAGGTAAAGGAGGGATGGTTGCTGGTGAAGCAGGTCTGAAATGGCTGAGGACATCAAAAAAATATAAACGTAAAAAACAAACTAACATTGATACTGAGGAAACATTACATTATTTTATGAAAAAACAATATTCAATTTTCTAGAAAAGCTAAGTCTGGTTCTCTGGACATTCAAAAAAACAAAAAAACAAAACAAAGCAAAAAATTGTAGAAACGTTTCGTCTTTCGTCCGAAAGACTTCCTCAGTCTGAGGTGCTGGGTTCAAATATTCAATTTTGGGTTCAAATATTCAATTTTGATCAGGACAGAAAAAAACATGTACTTGGGTACCAGTTCAATAAATTCTCTCAATAAAAGTTAATGAGACTAAACAGAAAAGCCATAACAATAAACAAATACATTATATAAAAACTGGAGCGTGAGATCGATAGGCGAATAGGTGCAGCATCCGCAGTGAAGCGGGCGCTGTACCGGTCTGTCGTGGTGAAGAGAGAGCTGAGTCGAAAGACAAAGCTCTCAATTTACCGATCGATCTACGTTCCCACCCTCATCTATGGTCATGAGCTTTGGGTTGTGACCGAAAGAACAAGATCTCGGATACAAGCGGCTGAAATGAGTTTTCTCCGCAGGGTGTCTGGACTCTCCCTTAGAGATAGGGTGAGAAGCTCAGTCATCCGGGAGGGACTCGGAGTAGAGCCGCTGCTTCTCCAGTTGAGGTGGCTCGGGCATCTGGTTAGGATGCCTCCTGGACGCCTCCCTGGTGAGGTGTTCCGGGCATGTCCCACCGGGAGGAGACCCAGAGGAAGACCCAGGACACGCTGGAGGGACTATGTTTCTCGGCTGGCCTGGGAACGCCTTGGGATTCCCCCAGAGGAGCTGCTCCAAGTGGCTGGGGAGAGGGAAGTCTGGGCCTCCCTACTTAGGCTGCTACCCCCGCGACCCGACCCCGGATAAGAGGAAGAAAATGGATGGATGGATGGATTATATAAAAACAACTATTAAACTTTGGTTTTTGTTTCTGCCTACCGTAATATCTGGTGGAAATACATTTCATAAACAATATTAGACATACAACCTTACCATCTACATTTTAAAATTGTGTAATAATATTATGATCACAGTTATATTAGTTGCAGTGCAAACCATAAAATAATCTTGACATAAATACAGTTTCCCCTTACTTACCTTGTTTCCAAAACCTGAATGGGAGTCTCCCCAAATTCACTACTTCTCAGACCTTCCCCAAAGTCATCATCTCTGCATAAAAACATATAATGTAGTTCAAACAATAATCAGATATTCTTTTCAACACATTTATCACACAATGACAAATTTATCTAACATATCAAAGCATTTAGGATGATTTAAAAAATAGCATCAAACAGCCATCTTCCATCCTGTTCTGCTGCTAGAAGTAAAATTTGAACTTTTTACGCTCTCCTTTCATCCTGCTTCACTGCAGGCTCATGTCCGCAGCAGACAAACGCGTCCCCCCCACCGCAAGTTTTACAGATTTTATGCAAAAAATTAATGATTTTTGAGGCCCTTTATACAGGTAAACGTCCAAAGAGGTTGACATGTATGCATCAACAACATATATTGTGTAGGAGAACTAACAGACTTTTCGATTATGAACACCAAATGATCTGCAGACAATATGCTAATTGCTAGTTGTTGTGATCATGCCTCTCTTACACAGACAGCGCAGTTACAGTACTTTCATCATATCTGCTTGCTGATCCACAATACAATAAGTTAGGATAACTAAATGTACGTATCGAAACAATACTGAGGTTGAATGAGTTAGCTGCTACCATTAGCATCACGTCAGCTGTAGGCCGGAAAACGGTTTTAGCCTGTTGTAGATAATATCATGGCATTTGCGCTATCACATGATTCAAGCAAAGACACTTACTTTTCAAGCAGGAAAGTTGCTAACTCTGCATCGCTTTGCAATCCTTTGAGCACTCGAAGCTCTCGCCACCTCCGCCATTTTGAAACAGCTACTGTTTCTGTCGGGAACGTGCCCGGCTGCGCGCAGCAGCTGGGAGAGGCGGGGGAAGGGCGGGGGAAGCTCGTTCATGAAAATAACTCTGTTTTTATTGGCTTGTTAAACTCGGGCCGCTCTGTTTTTTATAAATGCTATTTTAACCACCGGGAGACGCCAGAGGAATATAGTATTTCTCAAAGATTAGCTGTCTAACATCACTCTGTCAAAAAAAAGTGACTGAGAGAAGAAATATGTTTATAAAAAAAGCTACATACCCTAGCTTTAATGTATTTATGCACTGCTCTTTAACTGTTATTGTGAATGATGTTAAAATGTTCCATGATCCTTGCTGTGACATAATCAGTCTTCATGTGGCAGCACGACAACTCAGTGGTTAGCACTATTGCCTCAAAGCAAGAAGGTCATGGGTTCAATCCCCGGTTGGACCTGGGGTCTTTCTGTGTGGAGTTTGCATGTTCTTCTCGTGCTTGTGCGGGTTTACTCCGGGTACTCCGGTTTCCTCACACAGACCAAAAACATGTACAGTATGTTGGGACAACTTCAGGCCCAGGCCTCCCTTGCAAAAGAGATTTGTGATCTCAATGAGATTTGTCTGGTTAAATAAAGGTTAATGTGACCAGTCAGTAAACGGACAGCAATAAATAATTCTATTATCCTCAAGATTTGATTGGTACAGTATATGATTACAGTGATGTGGTTCCAGAAGCCTTGGGAGCTGTCTGGCTCCCGGATTTCTCCCTGGTTCTGACGAATCTGATGAATGGACAGGGCGGGGAGGGGCTGGCAGCTGGATGTAGGGCTGGGCCATATCATATCGTTACCGGTAATACCGGTATAAAAAGCTTGCCCGGGCAAAAACCTTATATCATGATATGCTAATTTCATGACGTAATACGTCAGGGCGCCCCGCCCCTTAACACCCGAGCAACTGCGCACCTCCCCTCCACCAGTCTACTGGTGTAAAACGCTAATTAGTTACTGCTAAAATGTTAAAAACAACGCGCGCGTCTCAACTTCTCTCCTCCCTGCAGGCACAGACAGCTGTCCCCTCCTCCCCCGCCCCGCTCCGCTCCGAGCAGCACCGAGCTGCTCCGGTGCTGCTCGGTGCAGCGTGTCCCCGCTGTAAACTGTGTAAACACGCGCGGCTCCACATCACTCCATCAGAGACAGTTCAGTTAAAAAAATGAATCAGAGGAAGCATATGACACGTTCCTGCATGATGAAGCTGAAACATGAAGGTCAGCTGATCAACTTGTAGAAGTTACAGCTCATTTAAAGGAGCTGTATGTAACATTTTTTATAAACATATTTCTTCACTCTGCCACATCTCCTGACAGACTGATGTTAGCCAGGTAATCTCTGAAGAAAAAAAATACTTTAAAAATGATCTGTTATTTAGATTGAAAAAGTCTGCACAAAATATAGATTAAAAAACCACCACAAAAACTAAAGTGCAGGTGTAGTTTTACTTGGAGACTAAATACTTTACTAAATAAAGTAATTTCAGTAAAATTACCCCTTGTTGTTTTTTAAAATTTTATATAATACTGCAAAGCAACATGTTAAGTTAATTTTGTCAAATAAATACATTTGATTTTTGTGGGGGGTTATATCACGAAATTTATCGTTATCGTGATAATACTCTGAAATATCACAATATAATTTTTGAGCCATATCGCCCACCCCTAGCTGGATGTTTTCTACAAAACAAGATTTTTTTTGCTGTTCAGGAAGTCAGAACGGGTCAGAGACTCAGAAAGAGGATTGATAAGTTGTTCTTGTAAATGCAATCATCGTGATTGTAATTGCTGGCTGTTCTCTAAACTTTTGTAATAAATCTGACGAAGTCTACACCTGATTGTTTTGGAATCTCTTTTTTTCCACGGCAGTGGTTAAACATTGTGTCCAGCTTTCTGTGACCCGTTCCAATTTAATGACGTTTCTGCAGTGGTGCTTTGAAAAGAACTGGGTTTCTTACTGATTTTGGCAAAATATCATTGTTGTTTTTGGAGAATTTGTTCAGTTTTCTCCTCATTTTGTTTATCTTATACCAACAATCATAACCATTATTCCCAATTAAGCCACAGGTCTTGATGTTTTTTGTTGTTGTTTATTTTTTTAAGCTAAAAGAGGAGAAGTTAATCAAATATCAAGACAGAAACAGCAAGAACGGAGCTCTACCCTGAAACTGATGGGAGGCAGAAATTCTGTAACTCTGGATTTTGTTGAAGAACAGAAAAGTGGATATTTGCCAAGTTAAAACTTCTCATTAATCAGATGGGGACAGACTTAGAATTAATTCAACTCTAAAGTTTGAGTCTCTGTTAGAATTTATTAATTTTTGTCTTCTCTTTTCATTTGATGACCTTTGGTAAAATGTATTTATTAGATTTAATACACAAAAACTGCTGAAAGAGTTTTAGAACGCCATTAGAACGTGGTGAAGCATGTTTTTATATAATTTATCAATAATCTATCATTAGCATGATAAATTATTATTATTGATGTCTTGTTTAAAATTTCCCCAACAACCTACTTTTGTTCAGACCTCTATAAAAGACATCTGGAGAAAACTTCAGCTCACATTTCCATTTGAGAATCTGACATAAGACATCTGAATATTATGGTAAATTAATACTATATTGTCTTGTTTTAAATAAATATTAAATGAGTTCAGATTTTTTACTTTGCTCCCAAAGCTGCAGTAAATTATGTCAGTTGCTTGTGTAGAAATAAACACTTGTCTGTGTGTTGAGGGTCTTTGCTTACACCGGCACAAATGACTTCATAAAAATATTTAGGCTAAACTGAGGGTGTAGCTTCTAGACTTTAAATCTCTCTTTAATCCAACTTATAATTTATGAACACTGTGGAAACCTTAAAAGAACTGTACGTCTATTTGTTTTAGACTTTTAATTTATCCTGATATGTTTGTATCTGCGTAGTTGTTTTATCTCTACCGGTACTTATTTTTAGTTCGACATGTATTTTGTGATGTCCGTTTCTGTGTTATATTTAATACAATTTCTTTAAAGGGATGTTCAGGGACTTTTGAAGCGTTTTTTTTTTTTTTAAAGTTAAGTAGAATTAAAATCGTACCTGCTGTAGATAGCTCTTTGAACGTCCTCAATTTGGAGAAATAAGGTTTAATTCAGAGAGACTGATGAGCTAACAGCTAGCATGAAGGGCATCAAAGTAGATTGCTGCTGCCTTAAAACGGCTCAAATTGTATTTTGTAGCAGCTCAGGCATAAACTATTTCAATGGTTATTTGTGAACACAAATAGAGGCAGTGGTAGCTGGCTGTAGCAGCTTTGGTTCAGCCTGGGTCACTTCCAAAAGAAATTTCAAATTATGCCAAAATTCAGTTCACTTTATTTATATAGCACCAAGTCACAACAGAAGTCAGCTCAGGGCACTGAACAGAAACATTCATATATAAAAACAATAATTTAACACAATTTATCTGAGGAGGAGCAGACTGCTTTGAGTTTGACTTCTTCGCAGACTCTCGTTTTGAACAAGCATGAAGGCGACAGTGGAAAGGAAAAACTCCTTCAACCTCACCATGAAATCACCTTTAAGTTGTGGTGGCCCTTGGTCCATTTTAGAGCTCACCTGATTGTCCTTGACAGTCTGAGCAGGGATGTCGGTGTAACGCCACGTGATGCTGGCAGGGTGGGAGTCTTTGGGGGGCACAGCATCAGCAATAATGACCTTCTCGTGAGGACGAACCATCCCGCAGTCTCGAGCCACAGAAATGGCTGTCAGCATGTTGTCTCCTGGTTGAGGATGTCGGGGAGAAACAAGGAGTGGGTACAAAACCGAAACTGATCATTAAAGTTGTAGGGATATATGCACTAGTCAGTTTTGCTGACTGTACAATATTCCAGATGAAAGATTGAGCAGGTTTTCACCTGACATAAACTTATCAATATTCACGGGTTCTCTCTTTTTAGATTATTACCTATAATTCTGTGCCTTGGAGGTGAGATGTAAAGACATGAAACGTCAATTAATGAACTGAATCATTTAACTAACAAATCATTAAATTACATCACAACTTATTTACATGATTGGTTGATCAGGTTTCCTATAATTAACTTCAGCACAGATAAAACACGCGTCAGTAATTTCATAGGAACAAAAGGACACAAGTTATTGATCTTATAATAACTTATACTCTGCAGGCGTTTAACTTAAGTTTAGTTAACTGGCAAAATATATAAAATTTAAGGAGAAGTTCAGGAGGAAGAAAATGGAGGTTGAAGGCAAAGGTGCGCACAAGTCCGCTAAAGCGCTAATCCGCTGATAGCGGACCTAAACAATTTGTTAGCGCTATAGCGGATTTACTAATTTTTATAATCCATAAGCGGATTTGCGCTATTTCTATTTAAAATGCAGTACCGCTAATAACTAATTCATTCATTCATTCATTCAACCTTTATTTATACAGGCTAGCCTCGTTGAGCCATGGGGACTCATTTACAAGAGGGACCTGTCTCACTCACACCCAGGGTCAATTTAGAGTTACTAATCAGCCTAACATGCATGTTTTTGGACTGTGGGAGGAAACCGGAGCACCCGGAGAAAACCCACGCATGCACGGAGAGAACATGCAAACACCACCCAGAAAGGCCCCCGGACCAGGATTTGAACCGGGGACCTGCTCGCTGAGAGGCAGCAGCTCTACCAGTTGTGCCACCGTGCTGCCCCTAATTATCTAATTATCTAGTAAAAATGAAAAAAACTTATTTACGGGCTCTTAAATCAACCGGACGACTGCTCACGGACCACATCTGGTCACCGCCGGATGTGGTCCGTGAGCAATCGTCCGATTGATTTAAGAGTGGGGCCCGCCCTAAGGCTATATGAATGTCTTGAACAGTGGAAAGTTTGGTTCGGTCCACTTGCGTAAAGTTTCGGTTATTTTTTTCACTCATTGAACGTTATTATATTTGCCGCGGAACAAAATTTCCTGGGTGCGTTTCAGCACAGAGCTATTATCGCATAGCACGCGCAGCATTATTTACCCATTAGCTTCTCGCTCCGGTCTCCTGTTTGGGAACGTTATGGCTTTCTTGTTAAGACGAGCGCACATTCAAAGCTGTGTGTGTGGACGTTGTTTCATGAAGACTCTGCAGCAGCAACACGTCTAACGTGAACGCGCTTGAAACTACGTCATCGGAATGTGAACGAAGAAACAGCAGCTGTAGCCAACAGAACAGCGCTAACAACAGCGGTTCGTCCATTCAGGTAAGACTACCAGCGGTTTGTAGCTGAGTGAGTTAGCCGTGACTGCGGACAGGACATGTGTCCACCTTACTGCGCCATGTGGGGGGGGGACAGAGGACGGGGACGGGTGGGTTGGACCCGCTTGTCAAACGTGGACTCGCATTTTTTTTTGCTAAATGCTAATCCGAATTTATTCCGTCTTGTTAGCTAGGATGCTATTGTTTTTGCACGCGCGACCCCGAAACTGTGTCGGTTAAAAGAAAATAGGAAGTAGCTGGAGTGTGGAGTTAAGTTATTTTTCTATTTACTTGCGCTTTAAAATTAGCGCTTTAAAATTAGCTTCCGCAAGTTTTCCTAAGACATAAGTGCTTTTGAAATTGCGTACCTAAATAAAGTAATAAGCGCTTTAGAAATAGCGGAACTAATTTTTGGATTAGCGTTACCCAGCACTGGTTGAAGGGAAATGGTTGAAGTCTTATCTTGAGATATTTTAACCAGAGACATGGCAGTTCCTCGGCGGCTTCCGCTCGACTCTGGGCCAGCTAATGAACATCGACATTTTACCTGTGTGAAGATTCTTTGTCTCTGCCTCGGTAAACTAATCTCAGCCTTACGTGCACGGACCGTCCGTCCTGCTACGGTTTAGAGGTGACCAGTGTCCATTTTTTAGCGGCTCGCATGAGATCTGCTTCCACCTCACCGTGGTAACAACCTCAGTTCCGGTTGGCTTTTCAAGATAAAGGATTCCTTTGAAGGAATTTCAATAAAATAGAGCTTAGCGCTCAAAAACGGACTCATAGCCAGCAGTGCTATGAAGCCCCAACTGATGACGTGCCATTGGCGTTTAGACAGACGTCAATCAGTTCTTAGATGAAGACTCACATTCTAGTTCCATCCGCAGACTAAAGGAAAACAGGAAGTCAGAGCTCTTTTAAGGCCGACTTGACCCAGAAAACGTAGCTCTTCATGATTGGGCCTGTGGCTGCTTTCCAGTTACCTCGTATTGTGGGGATTTCCAAGTTCCAAGTGGTAGATTGAAACTGGAACGCCCGCTCCAGTGGGAAACTCCCACTCGTGAAGTGGGGGAATTTTTTCTGCCCCCAGTTTCCCGCAGTCTCGATTTCAAAATGGCGGCTACTCGCGTCCTTAGTAAGTAAACGCCTTAACTTTTACTAAAATAACAGTTATAAAATGTTGTTGTGTGTTTTTTAATCACACACACAGCTTAAGTTTATGCTTGTGAACACAGATCACAATAAAAACCTGTGTTTAGTTGCATGGCATGCAGTGTACGGCTGTTTTTGTCGTTGTTTGGATCACAACAGTTCTGTAGGCCAGCGGCAGCGACTTTCATTCGCCACATTTTATTATTTAGCACATTAAAAAAGTAACTATTAGTTATGAATTTTATTTTAAAATATATATTTTTTACCCTTGTTTTCTTTGGCGCTGTGGCTTATTTTTGTTAGGCAACCCAGAACTAAACACACATTGTTTGTTGAACTGACTATAAATTAGCACTAAACTGTGGTAAAAAAATATATATTTGGTTTCCAAAGATCCGTGTTTAGAAACATTCTATAATCCTGTATGATATTTATGTGTTAGGACGTGTATATTTGTGTAGTAACTGTGTGTGTGTTTGTTTTTAGTCTACCTCGACCAGTACAACAACATGTTTGTTGATGAGCAGAGAACAACACCATTTTCTGGCAGCCTGTATCGCAGTGCAGGGGATTTGTCCTGTTTGTACATTGATGCAAACCTCACTATGAAAGTTGAGCTTATCCAAACTGCAAAGGACAGCACAGCTGGTAAGATTTAGGAGAAATAATGTTTTAATGCAAACCAAACCAATTATAATGAATTTAACAATACTGTGTATCCTTTAAATGTTTTTTTCAGAGAACTGTGATGACTCTCCATCAACCAGCAGCCACGCAGAGTCCCCCATCCGTGTGAATGACGGTTTTAATAAAGAGCAGACACTGTTCTTGATTGAACACATGCGTGAGAATGTAAAAGACAATGGTGACCTGCCAAGAAACCTGTCCGAGCTAAATGCCAGGCTGCGAAAGGTAAAAAGTAACAAAAAATTGATGTGGATTGAGGCTGCAGCTCAGCTCACAGAGCAGTTTCATGAGACTTTTAATCCACATAAAGTGGCCAGGAAATGGCTAACACTTGTTGATGCCTATAAAAGAGTAAAGGACAATCAGAAGACAACCGGCAAAGGGGCAATAAAGTTCCAATTCTACCACGAAATGGACGAACTCATGGGAGCCCAGCATGACATTTCCAGTCGTTGGCACAGCTAAAGGTGTTACTGTGCGGCGGCCAGAAGCATTGGGTAGGAGCACCAACACTCCATTTGAAACGCCAGTCTCGGACGCAGAAAACTTGCAGCCAAAAACTCTGTCCCCACAAGGAACATCCACCACTCGCAAGCGAAGGTCTAGTGAGGTTTTGGAGTTCATCCGCCAGTCAGAGGAAAACAGTCAACGGCGACATCAGGACACGATGGAGCAAATGAAATCAGCCCAGGAGGATTTCAAGTCACTGATGACTCAGATGCTACAGAAAATATAGCTGTACTGTAAACTTTCTTATTGTTTTGCACAACTTCTGTTTATTTTTTTTATTATTTTTATGGTGAAGTTACCGGTACTATGAATTTTTTTTGTTTGTTTTTTCACATTGTTTATTTTGCTCAGGTTTCGCCCAGAGCCATATATAGAGAGAGTTCCGACACCCTTTGATGTCGCCAACAGGCGGTCAATCGTTCCAAAGAACGGCTATGGAAACCTTGTGGAGCTGCGCCCTCTGGCGGCGACGGAGCGCTACTGCAGGCAGAGTCAGACTGTAAAACAGCCATGGAACAAATCGCCCCCTCCATGACCCACGTGACTTCCGCATTCCATTCTTACAACGGGAGTCTATGGAAGTGCCGCAACTCTCACTTTATATGGCTCTGGTTTCGCCCAGTGAAAACAGTTGGTTTTCAGTGCCTTTGATTGTATGAATTTTGAAATGCTTTCTGTTGCACATTTTGTAGGTAAAACTGAAACTTTCTGACAACTGAGATTTGTCTTCAATAGGAGCTATTTTCTTGCAAAGGTTAAAATAGAAACTATTTTGTATAAACTAGTTTAATAGTATTGAAACTATTTTGCATTACTAGCTGCAGAGCAAATCTTGTAACATTTTTTTATCCTACAATACACAAAAGGTACGTTTCCCTAACATTTTGCTATGTTTACATTACTAATTTATTTTTGGAAATGTGTTGTGACACGTGCAGTTCTGACACTTAAAGCACTATGAGCCTTGAGTAAGGCAGTAATAATATTTATTTGATTGTTGCAACCCATCGGTTTAAAATTTTGTCACAACTCAAAGACAAAATGCTGGATTTAAAGAAAAATGTTTATTAAGCTTCATTATAGCAGTCTTTTAAGTACATTTGTACAGACAGTTTTGTCATGAACAACTGCGCTAATGTAGGAAGACGCAAAACAAAACAACATACTACCGATTATTTTTATTTTTTTATTTTACACACCGGAATTCTCAAGAGTTATTCATTTTCATCTTTCTGCCTGGGGCAGCCGTCTGCATGCTGCTGACAAATTTGTGATGGCCCACGTCCCAAGTTGTGGAGGATGCAGGCAGCCACAATGATCTTCACCACCACATCAGTTCTGGTATTCTGTATGTCACGAAGCCGTCTCCATCTGCACTTCAGACATCCGAAGGCTTGCTCCACAATCACCCTTCCACGGCTGATTTCAGCGTTACGTTGCTTGTCTGCTTCAATTAGAGCACCGTTGTCGTGCTTGGGTGTTAAAATAAAGGGAAAGGCTTCACCTATGTAAGCACTGTCTCCTAGCAACCGATAGTTGCCCATCTTATCCTGCCATTCTGCAAAGAAGTCTGATGACCTCAGCATCCGAGCATCATGAACACGTCCAGGTGGTCCAGCAAAAATGTCAATAAATCTCCCCCTCTCATCAACAATCCCCTGAAGAAGGATGGAGAAATAGGACTTGCGGTTGATGTAGTCATCCCCTCGTATCGGTGGCCGCTGTATCCTAATATGACATCCGTCAATTGCACCGATGACATCATTCAAGCGACATATGCGGCCAAAAGCTGCAGCAGATGACGCTTTTTCACAAGCACTGGGCCAGGTGATGAATGTTTGTCCTATTGTGCAGAACGTGTCAAGCATTTCCAGAATAATCCTGTGTGCTGATGACTGTGAAACATCAAACTTGTCAGAGATTTCTCTAAAACTATTCTGATTGGCCATGTACCACAGGAACATAAGCAGCTTTTTAGAAATAGGTACTGGTGGTACACCTTGATTGTGTTCCTTATTAACGTTTTTATCCTGCAGCTGCGTCAGTAGTGACGTAAACTGTGGCTTGGTAAGCCTGAAGTGGCGTGCAAAAGTGTTGTCGTCCATTTCGAGCATCACCTCCCACTGAGTTCCTGTCTTCAGGATGGATGGGTTTCCTGCCAGCATGGTAGGGTCCAAGACAACTCTGCAATGGGAAAACAGTGTTTATTTCAGACAGACATAAAGTTAATAATGAGCTGCAATTCTCTGTCATTTTTTCATCATTTGACTTCTTGTTTATGTGAAAAATACACATTTCAGACAGCTACTTTCAGGAAACTGTTGGAATCTGGAGAATAGTTGAATCTCTTGGAATCCTGGCAAAAAACCAATGCAGATATGTTCCTGTCTTTGATTTATACATCTACCTTATAATGTTTTTCTAGTCTTTGATACTTTGTTTTAAAAGAAAAAAAAATATATATATATAATATATATATTTCTCTCTTGTGTTTATTGTCTATTGTTTAAGGAAATTCTACCATTGCTGTTAATCATTCTTTAGTTTGTAGCAGGTCACTTTTTTAAATGAGTCCACGAGGCTCAATGACATTTACCTGACTAAATAAAGGTTGATTGTAAAAAAAAACAACAGTACTGTAGTGTCAGGCTACAAACCAAAACTTTATGATGATGTTATATATCATAAAATAAATCACCTTTATTTTACCAGGTAAAGCCCGTTGAGATCGAGATCTCTTTTACAAGTTGTCAGCAGAGTTAGCAATGTGTTTATTTAGCAAAATAAAGCAACCACTGTTCAGTTTCTTCAACATATCATAAACCCCCTACATGTTTTGCTGTGCTGTGTGTGAAGACGTTTGTTTTTTAGGTGTAAAGCCAGTTTTTCTTTTCCCCCACGATTTACATTAAAGAATTAGAGAAAAATATATATTAAATCTATTACCTTAGACGTTCATCATCCTCCTTTGTCATGTTCTGTGTCAGGAGTGCATATCTGGTTGTCAGGAGTGCATATCTGGTTGTCAGGAGTGCATATCTGGTTAGTAATTTATTATATTCCGAAACCGCAACAAAAACAAAGCATGCGTCCATCTTGTTTATCCACCGGGAGAACTGGAATGTGTTTTCAAGTGGTAGCTTGGGAAATGACGTCGCTGCCACTTCTTAGTACCCAGAATACGAGGTAACTGGAACGCAGCATGTGAAGCCAGGAGAGGCATATGATGACATCATCAGAGCATGTCAGGAGATTAGTTCATGTCAGAAATCTAAAGAGTTAGTTTTAAGACGCCAGTATTTATGATACAACAGATTTAAACTGTCTTGACTCATTAACAACACTGTTTTATGATTAAAACAAACATCATCACAGCATCACATATGGAACCTATTAATGATAATAGCAAAAACAGATATTACCGTATTTTCCAAACTATGTCACGGCTTTTTATCATTTTTTCATGGCCTGCGACCTATAGTTAGGTGCGACCAATATATGGCTTTTTATAAAATAAGCTGATTTGTAATAATTTATTAACAAAAATTAAACTGAGATACACTCTTACAATAATGTTAGCTAACAAATATATATATTTTTAGGTGTTTATCCTGCTAAAATTATTCATTTATTAAAGAAAAGTTCAGCTCAGACACACATTTGCTATAATTTTTTACAAGTGTTGTTTAAGTGTTAATCTTCTTAAAAGCCTTGCTGTGCGCTCCTGTGGAAGAGACATTTGCAGCAGAGCTAAACACGGTCCACATTTTGACGTAGGTGCGACCTATATTCAGGTGCGACCTATACAGCAAACCCCCGACCTACGAACGAGTTCCCGACCTAAGGACCGTTCGCAGCTCGATTCTGCCGTTGCTCGGGGGTGAAAATAACGTCTCGTTCGTAGGTCCTGATTTCGTTCGTACGTCGCGGAAATAACGCTAACGGAGCGCCGCACACACATTTATCGGCATGAGACTGAACAAGCGGACATACTGGGCCATAAACATGCACAGAACTTTATTTACAAACACTTATCTAACACATTACACCACACATTCATCCATAAACACACACAGTAACTGTACAGCCTGTACAGTAATGTTAAACATTGCTATTCAGCACAACACATTCAATACAGTAAAATTATTACAGAATAAAATAATTAATTAATACAGAATAAATAAAAATATAATTTCTTACTTTGAGATGGTCAAAGCCGACATCTTAGGTTGTCGGCGAGTGAACCGCGGCTGCTGCTGCCGCCCGTGTTGCTTCTGTGTTTAGCCAGGCCATGCGTTGATGTTGTCGGGCCGAGCAGCGCGGCGGCTCGGCGAGCGATCCGCGGCTGCTGCTCCAGGCCCGTGTTGCTTCTATGTTTAGCCAGGCCATGCGTTGATGTTGTCGGGCCGAGCAACGCGGCGGCTCGGCGAGCGATCCGCTGCTGCTACTCTAGGCCTGTGTTAGCTTCTGCTAGCTGCGTGTTAGCCAGGCCATGAGCTGGTGTTCGGCGGCGGTGCGGCGCGATGACTGAGCGATCGGCGATCGATCTGCGGCTGTTGCTCCAGGCTGAGACGTCCACAGAGTTCACAGAGCGATTCCAGCTAGTAATTTATCCATATGAGGCAATCCTGGAACAAGCACAGTCCTCACAGCCGGCTAGCGGGACCACACACCTACCTAACATGGCTGCCGGGCATTTCCTGGAACGGCCGGAAGTTGCGCAATTATGATTAAAAATGATCTTTTTTTATTAAAAAGATTATTTATAAAGCCTTTAAAACAACCACAGCTGTACACATGAAATTAATAACATTTAAACACACACACACACACAAAAAAAAATTTAATTTCATATTTTTATTAAATTATTAAATATGATACGTTCGTAGGTCCGGGTTGCCGTAGGTCACGGGCGCCGTAAGTCGGGGGTTCCCTGTATATGGATTTTTCCAATTCTTTGGCAATAATTGGACAATGCGACCTATACTCGGGTGTGACCTATAGTTTGAAAAATACAGTATTCATCTTGATTATTAAATAGGACAAAAACAAAAGCCTCTGGGTGTGGTGATGTCCTGAATTCAAGCTAACTGAATGAGATAAAGTGTCACTTTATCTTCACTTGCAAGTTTTGAGAGGAGAAATCCTTCATGAATAACATTTTGAAATAACATTTGCTATTCAGCATGAATTAAACAGTTTGAATTAAACAGTCTTTGACTATCAAACATTGGATTCAATTAATGTTCACATAACACAAGGTTACTGGTTTGATATAATTGAATTAAAATATAAAGAGAGTCTCTTATGACTTATTTGTGTTTTGATTCATGAAGTAAATGTAATAAAATAGTGTCCACTTCCGTCTCCTTGAGAGCCTCAAAAAAAGTGTACCACTAAGAGTTCAGAGAGATGTGAAAAGGTGTAAATCCAAGTCAGAGATGAGGGTCTATATCACTACAAAGTCATGAGAGAGTAAACAGCGCTGCAGTTACCTGTGACCATTAAAGTACGAATGTTGGCTTGTCGTAGTTCACATAAAACACCGGCAGTCTCTGGTTTGATTTTGTTCTGCATGATGATCAAACCCAGGAAGTCCATGTTGGTCTCGATCAGATACCTTTGAAACAAACACAAAGCATGAACTTCATAAAACGCCATTGCCACTTATCAGCAAATTTAAAAAACACGCTCATGTGTCACTTTTAAATCCAAATTTCACAAAATCAGTAAACAGAAATATTTAGATGATTAAAAAATTGGACAGCACATAGAAACTATGAACCCAGAAAATTCAGATTTTTAGTCCTGCAAACCATTTCAAAAATTAACAAAGAAATAAAGTTTTTTATTAGTTTTTAATTTTACTATTCCTTCCAAGATTAGTAAAACAAAGGTGATATGAACCAGGATCATATTTGTATATCAAAGGGCTAAATGTTTAGTTTTAACACAATGCCATTTTATTAGATCTGTGATCTCTGTATCACAGAGCAGACAGCGTCCCCACTAACTCAAGAGCCAAACAGAAGGAGAAATCACACACACAAAACAGGCTCTAGAGAAATGTGGATATCCTAACTGGGCCTTCCTGAAAGCAGAGAAGAAACCCAAACAGGACTCCAGCCAGCCATCAGGTGAAAAGAAGGAACCCAGACCCAGACCAGTGGTCATTCCGTATGTAGCGGGAGTTTCAGAGACATTGAGACGTTTACAGCAAACCCCCTACTTACGACTCCATCGACCTACGAACAACGGGACCTACGAACGTATCATATTTAATAAAAATATGAAATTACTGTATTAAAAAAAATAATATATATATATTTTTTTTTTTTTTGTGTGTTTAAATGTTCTTAATTTCATGTGTACATCACTTTGTTGCAGCTGTGGTTGTTTTAAAGGCTTTATAAATAATAATTATGATAAAAAAGATCATTTCTGATCATTTTTTAGCAATCTTGGGCAGCATTCATTCAAGCAGGAAGTAGGTCTTCAGTTTACACGGTCACAAATTAATGTAGAACACCGGACGCCATTTTAGGTTCAGTCACTGGGGTCTCCGGTCACAAATTCATGTAGAACACCGGACGCCATTTTAGGCTAGCTGCCGGGAGCCGGCCCGAAGACTGGTGACCAGGATGGCTTCATATGGATTAATTACGAGCTGGAAACGTCTCTGTGAACTTTGTGGATGTCTCAGGCAGCAGCGGATTTATCGCAGATCGTGCCAGGCCGCCGCGGGAACACCTCCGGCCGGCCTGGCTACACCTCCGGCCTGGCTAGCTCCAGAAGCTAACACGGGAGCTAACACAGGTCTGGAGCAGCTGCGGTGGCTTGCCGGCCCCCGCGCTGCTCTGCCCGACAACAATCAACGCATGGCAACCTAAGATGTCTGCTTTGACCATCTCAAAGTAAGAAAATATATTTTTATTTATTCTGTAAATGTGAATAGCAATGTTTAACATTACAGTACACTACTGTACATGCTTATGTGTGCGCACGCTCCGTTAGCATGATAATTAAAAAAAAATAAAAATTTTCACCCCCTACCTACGGCAGAATCGAGCTGCGAACCGTTCTTATCTCCCTAACTCGTTCGTACCTCAGGGGTCACCTGTATTTTCTAAACACAACGTCCCAGTGGCTTTTAAACCCCAAAATACATCACGACAAAGACTAGTTCATCCCAAAGATCCAGTCCCCCGGCACAAACAGAGTAATATTGTGTATGCTGTTCAGTGTCAGGAGGGCTGTGATCAGTCTTATATCGGGGAAACTAAACAGCCACTGGCCAAAAGGATGGCCCAGCACAGAAGATCAACATCATCAGGTCAGGACTCTGCGGTCTACACTCATCTCCAGGCCAGCGGTCACTCTTTCAGGGATGAAGATGTTCACATCCTTGATAGAGAGGAACGATGGTTTGAGAGAGGAGTAAAGGAGGCCATCTTTGTGAAAAGAAACCGTCCATCATTAAACAGGGGTGGAGGCCTCCGGGTTCAACTGTCCCCTCTTACAATGCTGTTATTGCTAGTATCACTCAGCCCTCTGTGAATAGCAAACAACCATCAGGGTGCTAATGATCCATCGTTAGGCTGATGGTCCTCCTTGATCATGTGAGCAGCTGGTTTCAGCTGTCATCAGCCAACTGGTTGATCACTGTGAGAGGGTGCTATTTATAAGACTGAGCTGAATACAGCATCTCAGACTGAGGAAGTCTTTCGGACGAAAGACGAAACGTTTCTACAATTTTTTTGTTTTTGTTTTTTGAATGTCCAGAGGACCAGACTTAGCTTTTTTAGATTTT
>JBBPBX010005646.1:50914-71289 GCA_038048925.1 Garcialebias charrua | reverse complement strand
TTGCTGACACGCCTACTGAAATGATTGACAGCTCGAGCGGGACAACCAGCTGGCTTCAGTTGCGATAGCTCGGCTGCAGCCGTTGTGGTCTTTCTAACTTTATATGTTAATAAAAACTAATAAAAAGTGGAAGAAGAAAAAATGGGGAGCGCTTTTCCTGCAGCCCACAGCCCACCAGGAAATATTTAAAACCTCCCGCAGACAGGTAGGACATGAATTCATTCATTTCAGTCATGGAGTGAACAGGATTAAGCTTTTACTTGACTTTTGGCAAAAAAACAAAACAAAAGTCCTGATCAGCGATGAAGAAGGGGAATTTAATTCATTTGTGTAACATACAAAACAGTCCGGCGCCGGGGAAGTTTATGTTTATGGTCAGACACCGCGCAAGCGTGCGCGGTCGTAAAAAAAAGAGCTTTGCGCGTTCGTGCCCTGAAGGGCTACGCTTGTGCCTCAGCGTACGTACGTCGTACAGAGGCGAACAGGACGTACGCGCAGGTCTACCGGGGGCTTAAAGGTCCTACCCCAGAGAATTTTGGATTAAATGAATGCATTTTCCTGCATTCTGGTGTATTTTACAAAGGTTTATTACAGTGGATTAACATGAAACAAAAGATGTATGGTAAACTCATTATTGAAATGGTAAGGGGCGTTCACTTCAGGACAAACTGAGCTCTCTGATTTGTCAGTTGCTTACCGGTAATTGTTAGTTATAATCATCAACATTAAAAGAAACAAACATTTAAAACATATCAGTCTGTGTGTAATGAATGAATATTCAAGTTTCACTTTTTGAATGGAATTATTGAAATAAATCAACATTTTCACAATATTTTAATTTTATGACCAGCACCTGTATTTCAAATATACTTCTAATCACTTTGTGTGATTTATCAAGTGTATTAAGTGCAGGATCATTTTTTCATTTAATTAGTATATCCCACACTAGGGCTGGACGATATGGCCAAAACTTTTATCACATTTTGATTTTGATATAATTCGATATCGATAACAAATGTAAAAGCCTCAGATAAAATACAAAATTAATGTTCTTTTATTTGTATTTAGCCTTCAAAAAAATGGAAATCCCCATCAAATAAACATAAAATTCTTAATTTTGTCAATATTAATAGTTAATTCTCAATTTTGTCAATATTAATAGTTTTAACTTTAAACAACAACTTTAAAATTTACAGCATTGAAATTCATAGTTAATTACCGGTAAATAAAACTTTTGGGTGTCATTGATGAGAAGCTGACATGGAAATCTCATGTAAATTACAGTACTTAAGAATAAAAATAACAACAACGAAATCAATTAATTACTGTATAAAGTAAAATAGTTTTTGAATGACAAAGTTTTGAATATACTGTATTGTGTAATGTAATGATGCAATCTATTGTATTGAAGTTTAGGGGAAAAGCATGCAAAACTGTTTAAAATCCTATTTTTATTTTACAAAAAAGAGCTATAAGAATTATTAGTAGGAAGTGCTATGGCCACCCAAAAAATATATTATTTCATCAATTGAAATTATTAAAATTTTATGATTTGGTTGAACATAGTACTGTATTTTACAAGTCACGTATAAAGCTCATAAAAATATTACCCCCAAAAATTAAATGAAATTTTGTTAAAAAAAAAAAAAAGTCATAACCGTTTCTCACTTCCGTTCTGAACAGGCTGTTTATGATAAGGCCACGCCCTTCAAAAAGAGTATTTACCGGTAGTCACCAATTGTGCAAGATCTCCCACATAAAAAGATGAGGCCTGTAATTGACATAGGAAGACCTCAACTATGAGAGACGAAAGGAGGAAAAAAAATCCGAAAATCCCATTGTCTGATTAAAAAAAAAAAAAAATTTTTATTTGCAAATAAGGGTGGAAAATAAGTACAGGTAGTCCTCGACTTACAACGTAGATCGGTTCCTGCGCGGCGGCGTAAACGATTTTCGACCGAAGTCGGAATATATGTACAGTACATACTGCACCATATACATGTACAGTACTGTACCATATACATGTACAGTACTGTATTACCAAGCACTTAGCCTATCCTAACACAGTACCTTACATAATTATCAAAAAAAACATACAGGAAGCCCTCGAGTTACGTCAGGGATTGGGACCTACGGGTGTGACTTAGGTCGATGTTGTCGTACCTCGCGGACCAAAAACACCTGCCTGTCGTAGGTCCGCGTTTCTGACATAGGTCGCGGCTATACCGCTAACGGAGCACCGCACACATATTTAATGGCATGAGACTGAACAAGCAGACATACTAGGCCATGAACATGCACAGAACTGTACAGTAAATGAATACAGTACTGTACAATAAATAAAAAATAGAAAGTTCCGGAGAAACTTTGACGGGGGCTGCCAGGCTGTTGCCAGACATCTTGAATCAAAATGGCTCCAAATGTTAATCAGTTCTAGAGATACATTTGATAAATACTTTCTATGAGTTTCAAACAGTACCAACAGTGAGTATGTTTTCATCAGATTCTAAATCATGTGACTTGACAGCAGCAGTTTGTGTGAGGAGTGTTCTCCCATTCATTTTCAATGGGGAAATATGGCAACTTTGTTAGCAAAATACATCGCCATGGTAACTCCGATTGCTTAGAAAAGTAATAGCACACATCTCTGAGTCGGGCCGGTCGTTTTGATATAACTTTTGTGGGGGTTCACTTTGTGGTTCGGTCCGTATTAAAGTTGAAAAAGATAACTTTTTCTGGTGTAGAATAATAAGTGGGCAGTAACCAACTAGTTCCTGGATTTGGAGATTCATTACGTCTTTGTTCGCAAATTACGTTGCCATGGTAAGTCGAAATGCCAATAAAAGTAATAGCACACATCAGGGGGCCGAGCCAGTCGTTTTGATATAACTTTTGTGGGGGTAGACATTGTGGTTCGGGCCGCATTAACGCTCGACGACAATGTAGACACACGTTCGAGCACAATAACAATAGGTGGCTTCCATGCATTTACATGCAATGGCAGCCCCCAAATATAATGTCTTACTTTGAGCTGGTCAAAGCCTGCCTTCGTCTTTTAGCATCAGCTCGCACCCGTCCGAGCTCCCCCAGCTTCCTTACGCTCCACACGCACACACGTGGTCAAAACTGTTTAAAAGAATGACTGTTAGCTTCTTAACTTCATACATTTGGAGCCAGAAAAAAAAAAACTTACTGAAAGCCGTTTCTCCGCGATAATCCTCCATCCAAAACAAGCTCGGCGTTAGCTACGGTTAGGCCCCGCCATTAGCAGCAATGGTTAGCATGTCAGTTCATTCAAAAAGGCTGTCGGCTTTGTATCTCCGCGTTAGCTCGGTGTCCCCCGACTGCCAGGCGGACATTTGCGGCGAGCTCCCGGCCGCAGATGGCCCCTCCGCGGCATGTCGGCTCGGTGTCTTCGCCTGTGTTAGCTGCTCTGTTAGCTGCTGTCGTTAGCATGTCGGGCGGCGTTGTGGGAGCGATCGCGGGGCGATCCGCGGCTGCTCCTCCGGGCCTGAGACGTCCACAGAGTTGACCGAGTGTTTCCAGCAAATTTATCCGTATGAGGCAACCCTGATCGGACACACAGTCCTCTAGAGCCAGCTGACAGGAGCCTCTATGGCGGAGCTCCAGACCGCAATTGTAAAATGGCGACCGGAAACGACCGGAAGTTGCGTAAATACGATAAAATTGTAATAAAAACGTAATATTAATAATTATACTTTATTTATAAAGCCATCACTGCTGTTTATTTCAACTATATTAGGCTTAGTGTATTACTAGTTGATGTTTTTCTTAGTTAGTTCTAGATGTTATTACTGTTTTTCTCTTTCATTTGTTGTTGGATGTAACTGGGACCCCGTGTACATAATCTCGTTTTCATCACATGTACCACATGCGGTGCAAATGACAATAAAGACACTCTGACTCTGACTCTCTCTGATTTAAAACAACCACAGCTGCAACAAAGTGATATACACATGAAATTAATAACATTTAAACACAAAAAAAATTTTTTTTTATTTATTATCACATTTTTATTAAATATGATAAAATCGTAAGTCTGAGTTGCCGTAGGTCGCGGGTGACGTAGGTCGAGGGTTTGCTGTACGTACGTTTGGGAGCCATAATGAAGGGCAAAGAGTTAATGGCCTACCAGGATGCTGTTGACGCCATTCTCCTCGGTCCATCCACTGTATCTGTATTCCGTTTTCCGTTTACGACTTAAAACCGCGTTCACAGTACGGCACAGTATTCCTTTGCCGCTGCACAGCATACAGTACAATATTTTCCGCCACTACACAGCGTACAGTACAATATTTTCCCCACCGCACCGCGTACAGTACAATATTTTCCGCCTTTACGTTTACGTCATTAAACTGCGTTCACAGTACTATAGTGCAGTGTATTCCTCCGCCGCTATGTTTACGGCGTAAAACCGGTCCATCTGCCGTATTCCGCATTCCATTTACCACAAAACCGCATTCACAGTACAGTTTTGGTTTTTGAATGTCCAGAGGACCATACTTAGCTTTTTTAGAGTACAGTACAGTATTCCTCCGCCGCTACGTTTACGACTTAAAACCGGTCCATCCGCCGTATTCCGCATTCCGTTTACGACGTAAAACTGCGTAACTCTGCTTTTTTAAATTATTTTTTTTATGGAAGATGCGTCGTAACTTAGCCTGGCCCTCGCCTTCCTGCACAGCTCCGCTCAATTCTCATTTCCCTTCACTGCACAGTCTGGGATTCCTCCCATAGACAACGATTTCTCCGGCCGATTTTTGACCGGACCAATCAGAGAGCAGAAGGCGGAGTTTTGAACGACGTCGACTGACGTCGTCATTCAAAATGGCTGCCGCCACGAAGGAATTTTCAATAAAACAAGGTAAAAAACTATTATTTCTCTGCTGAGAAAAAATATATTTCATAGCTGACGTTATATCAGAAGTGTTCCTGAGCAATCAGAGAGCAGAAGGCGGAGTTTTGAACGATGTCGACTGACGTCGTCATTCAAAATGGCTGCCGCCACGAACGAATTTTCATCAAAACAAGGTAAAAAACTATTATTTCTCTGCGGAGAAAAAATATATTTCATAGCTGACGTTATATCAGAAGTGTTCCTGAGCTTAACAGTTCCTAAATCAATTCACGAAATGGTCAAATCTGCTGGATATTAAATAGTTTCGGTTTGATATTTTCCAAACAGCCTCGGGTGCGCTACGAAAATAAATGATAAAAAATCGAATTTTATCTCAAATGTTTCATCTAGGCCAACAGTCAGTAAATTAAAGACATATAATTACACACTGGTGGCAGAAAAAATATCCACCGAGTGGTTTCTGAGCAATTTATCTGATAGCCTGGACCTCGCCAGGCTAAACTAACAAAACTCTGCCTCCTGTTCTCTGATTGGTCCATTCAAAAATCTCCAGGAGAAATCGTTGTCTATGGCAGAGATGCCAGACCCTAGTCCAAAGCGAAGTGAAGGACAAGGGTCTGGTTTAAACCAGGCTATCGTAACTTAAAGAGGAACTAAACCCAGGTTGAGACGGTGACTCCTTCCCCTAAGCAGATCCAAAATCACCCTCAAAATGGGCGTGTCGCGAGGCAAGGAGGGGAGGAGGTAGAGTTGTGCTTTTGTCCACGCCTCCACCAGCAACAACCTAAAACAAATCAAACCTCTGGCCAACAACATACACCAAGCAACAACAAAGGATAAACATGTAGATGAATTTATCTATTCCACCCATTCCATCCAAAACCAAAGGCTTAAAAAAATGAATAAATGAAAGAAGGAAAACCGCTTGTCAGGAGTGAAATGTGGCACTTCCATATAAGGTATGAACTGCTGCAGGACTTTCTCATCTCTGCAGGGGATTGGCTCTGCTTGAACCACCTCTGTGATGTCACACATGAGCAGACATGTCACACATGAGCGTTTGGACAAAGTAAATTAAGGTGCAATTCCTCTTTTCAACCCATAGGTGTCACCGTAAACACGTTTTTGGACCGTGGTTTAGTTCCTCTTTAAGACCGTTGTAACCAGAGGACTACCTGTATTTGCTCACCTACAAAAGTTTATCTCAATAGTACAGTACTTTGTACTATATCCTTTGTTGGCAATGACAGAGGTCAAACGGTTTCTGTACGTCTTCACAAGGTTGGCACACACCATTGTTGAAATGTTGGCCCATTCTTCCAAGCAGATCTCCTCTACAGCAATGATGTTCTGGGGCTGGCGGCGGGCAACACGGACTTTCAACTCCCTTCAAAGGTTTTTGATGGGGTTAAGATCTGGAGACTGGCTAGGCCACTCCAGGACCTTGCAATGCTTCTTACGAAGCCACGCCTTTGTTGCCCTGGCAGTGTGCCAGGATCATTGTCATGCTGAAAGACCCAGCCATGTTTCATCTTCAGTGCCCTTGCTGATGGAAGGTTTGCACTCAAAATCTCACAATACATGCCCCCATTCATTCTTTCATATACACGGACCAGTCGTCCTGGTCCCTTTGCAGAGAAACAGCCCCAAAGCATGATGTTGCCACCCCCATGCTTCACAGTTGGTATGGTGTTCTTTGGATGCAACTCAGCATTCACTCTCCTCCAAACACGAGGAGTTGTGTTCATACCAAACAGGTCTACTTTGGTTTCATCTGACCATATGACATTCTCCCAATACTCTTCTGGAACATCCAAATGCTCTCTAGCAAACTTCAGATGCACCCGGTTATGTACTGGCTTAAGCAGGGGGACATGTCTGGCACTGCAAGATCCGAGTCCCTGGCAGCGGAGTGTGTTACTGACAGTAGCCTTTGTAACTTTGATCATAGCTTTCTGCAGGTCATTCTCTAGGCCTCCCCGTGTGGTTCTGGGATTTTTGCTCACCATTCTTGCGATCATTCTGACCCCACGGGCTGAGATCTAGCGTAGAGCCCCTGATCGAGGGAGATGAGCAGTGGTCTTGTATGCCTTCCATTTTCTGATTATCGCTCCCACAGTAGATTTCTTCACACCAAGGCTTAAGCTGCTTGCCTATTGCAGATTCAGATTCAGTCTTCCCAGCCTGGTGCAGGTCTACAATTCTGTTTCTGGTGTCCTTCGACAGCTCTTTGGTCTTCACCATAGTGGAACTTGGAGTGTGACTGTTTGAGGTTGTGGGCAGGTGTCTTTTATACTGTTAACGTGTTCAAACAGGTGCCATTGATACAGGTAATGAGTGGAGGACAGAAGAGCCTCTTAAGGAAGAAGTTACAGGTCTGTGACAGCCAGAAATCTTGCTTGTTTGTAGGTGACCAAATACTTATTTTCCACCCTTATTTGCAAATAAATTCTTTAAAAATCAGACTGATTTTTGGATTTTTCCCCCTCATTTTGTCTCTCAAAGTTGAGGTCTACCTATGATGTCAATACAGGCCTCTCTAATCTTAGTGGGAGAACTTGCACAATTGGTGACTGACTAAATGCTTTCCCCCCCACTGTATATGGCAAATAGTATGCTTTTATTTTACAAAGAGACACACTTGTCAAAGCCCTCTTCTAAAGTTGAGACTAAACAAAAGCGCCAAAGATGCATCTAATTTCTCCTACAAGCTTCTCAACACTTAAGCCCCCAATATACCTGCTTCTTTTGCCTCACGCCGCTCGGCGCCGTGGGAGCGCCGTGGGAGCGCCGCGGCAAAAGCCTTTGATCACGGGCGTGAGCGCGCCAAGGTCGGATTTTACTACGCCTACGCGCGCGCGTTGATAAACTGCCTCGCGTGTCAGCAAATGACCAATCAGCGACCTCAATTTGTCCTGCTCTGTCCGGCTGCAGCTGCACACAGAGAGCTGCGCTTTCACAGAGTATAAAAGGGCTGCAGGTGCGCAGCACACGCGAGTCCAGCGGCGTGAGGCAAAAGAAACAGGTATATTGGGGGCTTTAAGGACACTTGGATATATTTTGTCAATTTCTCTCGTCACAGACAGGGCGAAGAAAGACAAATGGACACAATGACCTTTCTGTGTGCCGAACATCAAAAGTCTTGTTTTGAGATTTGTCTCGGTTGCTCAATATGTTTTTGTCTGATTGCCGTGTGTTAACTTGGCTTTCCTTTGTGCCGTCCCTCTGTAGCGAACAGCTGATGCAGCTGTTCTGTGCCCGCCAGAGAAGGAGGCTGAACCGTGGCCTCCGCCGCAAGCACCAGTCCCTCCTCAAGCGCCTGCGCAAGGCTAAGAAGGAGGCTCCTCCTCTGGAGAAACCAGAAGTGGTGAAGACTCACCTGAGAGACATGGTCATCCTTCCTGAGATGGTTGGCTCCATGGTTGGTGTGTACAACGGCAAGACATTCAACCAGGTTGAAATCAAGGTACAGTACAATGCTTTTAGTCACTTGGAAAGCTGGTTTATTGCGCCTGTTTGGAGGCTAAGAGTATTTATATAGATTAATTTATTAAAGTTTAAACGGGTCCAAGAGGCATTGGGGGCTGCTGCGGTGTAGCGTTAGGGCAGCCAACGTCTAAAGTTCAAGTCCCTGCTATGCCCACATGCCGTGGTGTCCTTGAGCAAGCTGCTCCCCAGGCGCTTGCATATCTGCCCACTGCTCCACCTGGGTGTACTTGACGTGCTAAATAGCACAGATTTCATCATTGTATGGAAACAATGATGACACATAGCACTTTCTTCTTCTTTCACTGACATGACTGTACAGAAGTGTGGCCTTTTCAGAAGCTGATGCAGTACTCTAAAATTTCAAATTACCGTATTTTCCGCTGTATAGGTCGTACCGTTTTATAGGTCGCAGTGTCCAATATTTATCAATAAATTGGAAAAATCCATAAATATGTCGCACCGGTGTATAGGTCGCACCTACGTCACCGCCGACGGAACGCGTCATCCACCGCTGACGCGCCGCGTGACCGCTGAGTCAACCTGGCAATATGGACCAAGTGTTTAGCTCTGCTGCTAATGTCTGCCAGAAGCTAACAAAGCTAAACACGAGAGTCCGTCTCTCAGAACACGAATAAAAAATCGAATTTTAGGTCAAATGTTTTATCAAGACCATAGTAACATACATTAAAGCTCCTATAATTACACTCTGTAAGCAGAAAAAATATACACCGAGTTAGGGCTGTGCGATATGACGATATATATCGTGGGGACGATAGAAATGTGTCTATCGTGCTACTTTCCTTCTATCGTCTCTATCGTGATAAATAAGAATAAAAAATAACTGTCGCAAAGAAGCTTCATATGTGGTTTTGCGAGATGACGGCGCTGCTTTATGTTTGACGCACGCGCGGGTTTGCGACACATGCTTTACGTTGTTAAACTCGAGAGCAACAGAGCCGCAGGCGCATGAAGCCGGTGTCTCAACAAGGAGAAAACAGCTGCACAGGCAGCCCAAGAAGAACTTTTACCAAAAAGAGGGGGAAGCTCACCTTGTTAGCTTCCATTATTTCGCTCCGCTGAAACTCGGAGACAAAATGGGTCCAGAGGACACGAACCCAGAGTCCAACCGAGTCCGAACTCGGGTCCAGTTAACCAATACAAAACAGACCAGAGACACAACAGAACCGCAATCAAACGCAACGTTTTCTCTTTTCTGTTTCTTGCTTTGTTTACTCAAACTTCAGAGCGGATTTCTTCTTCGTGAGTTTCATTAGCAGCTGTTGTTTTACCGCCACCTGCAGGAAAAATTTGGACCAAAGTAGAAAAGGAGTTGTTTGTTTGTTTATTCATTTTATAATATGAAATACAACAATTAACGTATTCATAATAGAAAAAAAATAAAAAATAAAATGAAAGGTAGCAGATGAAGAATAAATCTTATTAAATCTGCTCCTTATTCATCTAATAACAGTTCAAACAATATTTTCTATAATAACAAAATAAGTAAATAACTCAGTCAATTTTCAATTCACATATATCACACATTAAATTAGATTCATTTATATTTTTTTAGCAATTCATTTTTTACCAGTTTCTTAAATACAAGGAATGATTTGGCTTCCTTAACATTTGTCATTAAGTCATTCCATAATCGTACTCCTTGAATTAAGGTAGATCTTAGGTAGATCTAGTTTCTACTTTGGTCCAAATTTCCTTGTTCTTTTTGTTCACATTCTTATAATTGTAACTATCTGTAGTAAAATAATAAAATAAAAAAACTTTGGTCCAAATTTTTCCTGTACACACACACATCGTGTTGTATATATCGTGATATATATCGTTATCGTGATATAAAAAAGTCCATATCGTGATATATGATTTTTTCCATATCGCCCAGCCCTACACCGAGTGGTTTTGAAGCTATTTATGACGTAAACAGAAGTAAACTGAAATAAAAACGAATGCAAACACGGGAAGTCCGCCTCTCAGAACACGAATAAAAAATCGAATTTTAGGTCAAGTGTTTTATCAAGACCATAGTAACGTACATTAAAGCTCCTATAATTACACTCTGTAAGCAGAAAAAATATACACAGAGTGGTTTTGAAGCTATTTATAACAAATACAGAAGCTAACACTAGAAGCTAAATGCTACAAAAAGATCGTTTTTTTATTTTTTTATCTCAAACATCTAATAAAGGTACTCACTTGTAAACGTCCACACTGTGATTCCATTCTGTAAGTTTCAGAAAAATCCGCTGAGTGGTTCTTGACTTATCTTGCTAACAAACAGCAAACAAACAGAGCTAACATAAGCTACATCCAGACCAGGAGGCCGACAGAGTCAGTCCGAGCAGAGGAGCTTTTTTTCAGACACATGAGCTGGAAACTGTCTACTTCTTCTTCTTGGGTCGGTGTACTCCTCTGGAAGTGGTACTGCACTGCCCCTAGCGGCCGAAAGTGGTACTGCACCATTTTCTGCCAAAAGTGAAAAAATGTCATAACTCAGCCAAAAATTGGTGTAAAAATATGGGAAAAAATCCATAAATAGGTGGCACTGGTGTATAGGTCGCAGGCCTTGAAAAAACCATAAAAAGGTGCGACCTATACAACGAAAAATATGGTATTTCTGTGGTATATAAATGTTGGTGAAAATACAACAGGATTATGGTACGAGTTCCTCGTGAAGACTCTTGAGCTATTTTCTTTCCTGATTTTAAGAAAAATAAAAACAAAAGTGCCATCATTCTTTGCCTCTTTCATGCTGTGCAGTTTTAAAGACAGTTGTATACCATACCTGCAAACTAGTCACCGTTTTCATCCCTTCTGAGTTTGCAGGTATGGTAAGGTAAGGTTTTGGGCAGCACGGTGGCACAACTGGTAGAGCTGCTGCCTCTCAGCGAGAAGGTTGCCGGTTCAAATCCCGGTCCGGGGCCTTTCTGGGTGGAGTTTGCATGTTCTCCCCGTGCATGCGTGGGTTTCCTCCGGGTACTCCGGTTTCCTCCCACAGACCAAAAAACATGCTTGTTAGGCTGATTGGTGACTCTAAATTGACCCTAGGTGTGAGTGTGAGAGTGGATGGTTGTTTGGTGTGAGTGAGACAGGTCCCTCTTGTAAATGAGTCCCCGTGACTCAACGAGGCTAGCCTGTATAAATAAAGGTTGAATGAATGAATGAATAATCTATAGTATCCTGATGCATGCTCAATAATCCAGGCAGAAAAATCTAAAAAAAGTTTAAGTCTGGTCCTCTGGACATTAAAAAAAACAAAAGTCCAGAGAACCAGACTTAACTTTTTTAGACATACCGGTAATCTACAGTGTTTCCCCTACCCTTATCCAAGCAGAGCCGAGCGCCGTTCCTACCTAATTCACCCCCACAGTCAAACAACTTCCAGAACTAACCTAGCAGTGCGCAGTACAGACACTAGCTATGAAGCTACAGAGGTAGTGCTCTGCTTCTCGTCTCTCAAAACACCCCCACCCATCGACAAATCCCCAAAGACGTGAGCGCACCCTGCCAACACAAGTGGCCCAGGGGAAACACTGATTTAGACCCTTAAAGTCTACAGAATCTTTATGTTCTGCTTTTATATTGGAGGAGTTGCTAAAAGGGTCTTTAGTGGTGATGAGTTTGTATAAGCACGTATCGTAACAGTACTTGGACATCAACTGGTTTATGTTTGAAAAACTACTTTTAAAATATTTTTTTGTAACCATATCACTAAACTGCTGTGCCAAAGATGCTGGTTCAAAGTTTTATTCTCAAATTCTTCAAACTGTAATTATTTTCCAGGACAATATTTTTGGAAGTTGTAATTGTGCTCACAATTTAAACCATTATTTAGAATATGCTGGTGAAGATTCTCAGTTATTTAGAAATAAAAATACAGTCGCCATTGAGTACAGAAAATATAAGTTGATATATTCTGCCTTGTAAACCAAGTTAATTTCCTCAATGAGACAAATGTCTGTGATGTGGATACTTTGTTTACTTTTAAAGCAACAAGAATTCTAGTAAATATTAAGTTTAAATGATTTATTTTTACTTTACTGTCTTGCGTACATGAGTTTTTGTAGGGTATTTCAAAATATGACTCATGCAGATCAGTTTACAGTTTTTCTACAACCTTAAGTAACAAAAGGCTATAAACTCCCTACGGTTTAGTTAAAAGGTTGTTGTGTTCACTTTGATTTTAAATGTTACATTTCTGTCATTTGTCTTAAAAGTCCTCTTTACATCTGCTCTGGTTTTCTGTACATTTTTTTTTTCTTCTACCATTTACAATTTATTTTGTGTACTTACTGAGTATTTTTGTATATTCCACAGCCTGAGATGTGTGGTCACTACTTGGGAGAGTTTTCCATCACCTACAAACCAGTCAAGCACGGTCGCCCTGGTATCGGAGCCACACACTCTTCTCGTTTCATCCCTCTGAAGTAAAATGGCTGCATCGTTTGTATGAATAAATGAATAAAAATTGGGGTTTCCTTTCAACTTGGCTGCCTACTGTCTTTTTATTTAATTCAAATGAAGGCGAGTTGTACTGAAAAACATACTATGGAAGCTACATATGTTGGTGCATTGGATGTTGTATAATACATTTTAAGATGTTTTGCCAAAATACAGTACGTGAATACCTAAAAAAATAAACTTGGAAATGAGTTTCACAGTTTTTTAGCCTAAGTTACAACTAGGAGTGAGTGTTTAACCAATTCTGAAAGTAAATGGAAAATTTTTGGGTATCAAAAGTCTGACAAATTGATTAAAGTGTAATTTTATCAAACGATTTTGAATTTCTGAAGAGGACAGTTACGTCACATCCTACCAATAACTGGCGGTGCGCCTGTGTAAAAGTACCGGTGTGAACACAATCCTGAACAAAAGTTCCGGTCCTATCTGAGAGCCAGCTGCTTCGTGTTGCCGTTTCCAGCCATGGATTCCACCTTGAACAGCAACAGCATCTGTTTAACGACAAGCAAATAACAATATCACCTGGTGAAAGAACGAACAGGTAAGTGGTATTTTTTAATCGAGGCTCTGTCAGGATCTGCTTTTTAAAAACCAGCTGCCGCTACTTGGCGGCTAGCTAGCAGGAGCTAACAAGTTAGCTTGAGACGATAGTGACAGGAGGTTTAGCCCTGTCAAAACACCGAAAGGAGATTTTAATCAATGAAGGTTTAATAAATACAGGCTGCTAACAGTTATGGCTTTCACTAGTTGCCACCAGACGTACGTAGATCGTAGTGTTTTGGAAATAATTCCCCAAATGATTTAGCTTGTATTAAGTGAAGAGTTGCAATCTGAGAACAAAGCTCCATGAGAGCAGCTCTCCGGCTAATGGCACCGGTTCCGTCTGTTCTCATGACTCCACGTTCAGCTCATGCGGAGCGGGTGTAAAACAACCACATGAGCTCATGTTCCGTGTAGATTTAAGACTGTGTTGAAATGTAACATTACAGAACACACTTCCTCTGTTCGGACAAACACCGGAGCCAAGCTGAACCACAACAGCCAGGACCTCCATTAAAACCACATATCATTTAATTTTAATCAAGACAATCCATATTTTGATGTGAACACACAGCCAGGTAACTGAGGACTTGTTTGTTTACTGTGAGCTCGTCCTGTTCAAGCAGATGCTTCAGGATGAAAGCTGCCGCAGCTATACAGCTCTGATTCATTTCTTGGATACAAAATAATTTATTTTTATTGCAGGTACAGTATTGCCATATATCTGAATTATATGTATCATCTGTTTGTGTTGCCAAAAATAAAAAGGTAAACTTATGAGAATTGATTATATTTAATATCCCTGATGCATCCTTACATTTCTATGCTGATGACACTGTTGTTTACAGTCGAGCTAAAACAGTAGCTGAGACTTTCCAGTTTTTGAAATCTGCTTTTGATATCATCCAGATTTGTTCCGTCTCAAACTTGTCCTAAATGCTGATAAAACTAAAGGGATGTTTTTTTCAAGTAGGAAGTCGGTTCCAGCAGTTCTTCCTCTGATTTTATCCTCAAATCAGAGTCAGAGAGAATTTATTGTCATTTGCACCGCATGTAGTACATGTGTTGAAAACGAGATTATGTACACAGGGTCCCAGTTACATCCAACAACAAATGCAAGAGAAAAACAATAATAACATCTAGGATTAACTAAGAGAGACATCAGCTAGTAATACACTAAGCCCTAATGTAGTAGAAAAACATCATTATAAACAGCAGCACGAACATGAGCAGATGGTCACAGATGAACGCAGCAACAAGAAACAGATCAGTATCAACATGATGTGACATTTTGCAGTGTTTATTCTTATTATTTATTTATTCATGAGTCTGACAGCCTCAGGGTAGAAGCTGTTCCTCAGTCTAGTGGTTCTACATTTGATGCTCCTCAACCTCCGTCCCGAGGGGAGTGGTGCAAAGAGTGAGTGTGCTGGGTGAGTGAGGTCTTTCATGATGCAGGTGGCTCTTTTTCTGCATCTGGAGGTGTAAATGTCTGTGATGGTGGGGAGACTGACTCCCACAGACTTCTGTGCAGCCTTCACCACTCTCTGTAGAGCTTTCCTCTCTTCAACTGTGCAGCCTCCATGCCACACGTTGATGCTGGAGCACAGGATGCTCTCCACTGCACACCTGTAGAACGAGGTGAGGACTGGGCTGCTCAGACCAGCTCGTCTCAGCCGTCTGAGGAAGTAGAGTCTCTGATGACCTTTCTTGATCAGGCTGGTGGTGTTGTTGCTCCAGCTGAGGTTATCATTCAAGTGTACACCCAAGTATTTGTAGCTGGAGACCACCTCCACCGCAGATCCACCTATTTCAGTGGGGTGTGGGTGTGTTTGTTCCTTCTGAAGTCCACAATCATCTCCTTTGTCTTCTTCACATTCATGTGAAGGTTGTTCTCTTTGCACCAGCTCTCCAGGTGTTCCACCTCCTGTCTGTAGCTGGATTCATCATTATCTGTGATGCATCCCACCACAGCTGTATCATCTGCAAACTTAACAATATGACAGCCTGGAAGTGTGGCTGTACAATCATATGTGAGCAGAGTGAACAGAAGAGGGCTCAGCACACATCCTTGAGGAGAGCCAGTGCTGAGGGTGATGGTGTCCCTATTGAGTTGTTGATTCCTATAAATATCTGGGTATCCTGATCGATTCACATCTCTCTTTTAAACTCCACGTGGAAAACCTAGTGAAGAAACTGAAAGTTAAACTGGGTTTCTTTTTCAGAAACAGATCATGTCTAACACTGAATGTTAGGAAACGCCTTGTATCTGTGACTTTCCTTCCCTCCATTGATTACGGTGACATTCTCTACATGAATGCTCCTACAAGCACCCTGCGGATGTTGGATGTTGTCTATCATGGTGCACTAAGATTCATAACTGGTTGTGATTATCGTACCCACCACTGCACCCTGTATTCACTGGTTAACTGGACATCATTAACCTCACGCAGACTCTTCCACTGGTACATTTTCATCTTTAAATCACTTCTTGGTCTGCTGCCCTCATACATCTCCTCCTACATGTCTTTGCGTGAGTGCAGCTACAGTGTGCGCTCTCAGGACATGATTACCTGCAGTGTTCCGTCAGTGAGGACTGAACTTGGAAAAAGGGCCTTCTCCTACTCCGCTCCTGCTTCATGGAATATCTTACAAAAAGATCTGAAGCTCTCGACCTTGACTTCTCTAAATGGTTTTAAGAATCTGTTGGAATCCTGGCAAAAACCAATGCAGACATGTTCCTGTTACTGATTACTGCTACTGATTTTCTATACATCTACTTTACTGTATAATGTTTTTGTTACTTTAATATTTAGTTTTTTTATTTGTTAAAAATAAAAATCTGTATTTCTCTTTTATGCTTGTCTATTGTTGATTGTTTAAGGAAATTTCTACTGTTACTGTTGTCATCATTCTTTAGTTTGTAGCAGGTCTCTCTTGTAAATGAGTCCTCGAGGCTCAATGAGATTAACCTGATGAAATAAAGGTTGAATGAAAATACATGTGTGCATTTTTAATAGGTCTTACCGAATTGAAGTCAGGTGTGCTGGCCAATGAATGCAAAGTGTCAAGAAGATCAAACTTTGTAACAAAAAAGAGGGCATCTGGAAAAGGTACAGCATCTGTCGCCTGAACTGTTTTCATGCTTGATTACTTGTCTGAAAACTATTTTTGAACAATTCTTTATAAAAGAGTGCAGAAATGCTCCTGTCCACAACTTATTAAATGTTTCTAACGTCACCACCCAGTTGTGTAACTGTGAGCACGATGGCTGTGGATGGACTGTCGGACAGCACGGAGGTGGTAGAGATGGAGGACGTGCCACCTCAGTTCTTTGTGGAGAAACATTCTTGGGAGGGTCTCCGAGACATCATCCACTGCAGCAGGAAATACTCTGGTATGATTGCCAACAAGGCCCCCCACGACTTCCAGTTTGTGCAGAAAGCAGATGAGAACGGACCCCACTCCCACCGGCTCTACTACCTTGGTACGTTGCTTCCTGCTCCATGAAAATCCTCAAAATGAAACACTCCTGTGTTTTGCTTGCTGCCTGTTCTCTGTCTTGTCAAAATATGTTTCTGTAAAATGTGTTCTTGTGCAGCCGTCTCCACTCTGCACTGACTTTATGCTTGTTTTGGTTGAGAAACTTTTTTTTGTGTGTTTACCAGGAATGCCTTATGGAAGCAGAGAGAATTCATTACTCTACTCAGAAATCCCCAAAAAGATTCGGAAAGAGGCCCTCTTAGTGTTGTCATGGAAACAGATGCTGGATCACTTCCAGGTAACCTGCCAACTGCACCCGGCCCATAGCTGGACAGTCATATGTTCTGTTCATTCTTTATTTTTTCATTCATTCAACCTTTATTTTGCAAAGCATCTTTATAGTTCATTTGTTGTTGGAACAGAAGAGAATAAAAAAGGGTTTTACTTTCTAAACTGAGATATTTACAGAAAGAAATCCATCAAAAAGAATGAAATATAAGTAAAATTGTTCCTACTTTTATTTTAATATAATGTGTAATTACCGTAGGTATACCAAACAATTATGTGATTATTGAAAGGGAATTTTTTTAATTTGTGTATTTGTATAACATTTTCTGTGTAAATATCATTGTAAGATTCATGCACACAAAATATAAAAATGTATTTTTAAATTTAATTTATTAACCATGATGGACAAAACATTTACCGTAATACAATTAGTATAAAATATTCAACAAAAGATTAAATTTAAAAAAGTAAGAATGAAACCGTATTACAAGCCTCCATTAGTGAATATTGAAAAGTAATTACAGTATATCAAAGTACTCATAGAAAATGTAAAGAAAAATAGAGACTGAATAACATAAAACCACTAAAAATAAAATCAAAAGGCAGTAAATTAAAATCCACATAGAAAATGAAAGTTGTCCACAGAAACAAGTACAGGTAGTCCTCGACTTACGACGCCCCCGACTTACGACGTTTGGACTTACGAATGCACATCTCATAAATTATTATTTTTTTAATAATAAATAAATAGATGTACAGTACTGTAGTTCCCAAGCACTTAGCCTATCCTAACACAGTTAAGGAGTGAGTTGAATTGTCTCCCTCCTCCCTAGCAGGCTCCATTCACATAAAGGGAGACAATTCAACTCACTCCTTCATCTTTAAAAACTGTGTTAGGATAGGCTAAGTGCTTGGTGACTGTACAGTACTGTACATGTATTTATTTATTAAAAAAGTTTTTTCTTTGGTATGTGATCCTACTTACAAATTTTTGACTTACGAACGGCCTGTAGGAAAGGAGCTCGCTCGTAAGTCGGGGACTATCTGTATACAAAATGTATAAATAAAACTACAAATGTATACTGTATATATTAATAATAATAATAATAATGAATTTAATTTATAATGCACTTCTCATTAATGAAAATCTCAAAGTGATATATATACTGTATATATATATATATATAACACAATTGGTAATGTAGTGAAGAAGTGTACTGTTAGTGATTCTTAAGAAACGGAGGGAGATGCACTGAAGTACATGAAGAATGATAAAAGTGATGAGTCATCCCATGAAAACATGAGAGAGTTGCTGAAGCCTGATGAAGCAGTCAGATGATCACAGTGAGAGCAGGATGACTTCATGATGACTTCATGATGACTTCATGATGACTTCATGCTGAGAGCAGCACAGAGGTGTTGTTTGCTTTGAGGGTTGATGATGAAGTGTAGAGAAGAACAGGAGCTGCTCTTCTTCTTTGTGGAAGTAAAGAAAGCAGCTAACAGGATGCAGACAGAGGAGTGGTGGTTCTGTGGGAGTGCAGTGTCCAGTGACGACGAGGCAGTGGTGACATGTGCAGTAGGACGGAGTGACAGATGTGCCCAAGGTGGGGGTGGTTTGGGCTCTGAGCCCCTTCTTGTTTACAGCAGTGGGGACAAGTCGACAGCTCAGACAAGTGTTCCCTTTGACCACGATGCTTTCAGGTAACAACTGTAGTGAGAGAAGGGAGCAGGTGGCAGGGAGCCTTGACAGGTGGAGGCATCAAGAGACTGACAGTCAGTAGAATCAAGACAGGATTTATGTGAATGGGAGTGACATGGATCAAAAGGTGGCCTCTCACTGGGCAGTGTTTGTGAGTGTCTTGACAGTAAACAATTAAACTATATTTTTGTTGCAGTTTCACTGAGCTGTGTAGGTGTACAGGTTTTGAAAACCGCTGCCTTTTTTTAATGTGTGCACGATTTGCAAAACTGCATTCTTGGCCATGCATACAGTATTATGTTCTTGTCCACCTCCATCCACATTCGATCTACCTCTGCTCATTTGTGCACACCGTGGCAGTCAGCCCCACTTCATGATTTCCTCTGCTGGGGTACACTTCAGGAAAGACTAAAGAACAGACAGGTAGATTCAGACCAGTTTCCAATAATTAATATTTATCATCAGTGTTTGTTTGTTTTTAACTTGAACATTAGTGTTGACTGTTTTCTGTCAGGGGGAGCTCCTGTCAGGAGTCAGAGTACAGCTCCAGCTCTCTTGCACCATATGAAGCTGTGACTTTTTTCAAACGTAGCATGAAGACAAGAGGAGGTGGCAATGATGAAGGTGCTTAGAATAGAATAGAATATATCTTTATTGGCATTGCCATGGCACCGGGGCACAAAACGACGCAATTGACGCACACCCGTCCTTGAGATGGAGGCGAGTGCGCGCAGCCGCAGCAGTAATTAAACCGCGCCGCCACAATCTTAGATATGGAAAAAAAGGAAGGTAACATGAGGGTAATCTGTGGTATAACAAAAAAAGATCTATCACATTTTGTCATTACAGGACTCCATATGATACAGCCAAAAACTCTACCAGCAAGCACAGTTGAGACAAATCACATTTATGCATTTGAGGTTGAGGCAGTGAGATTTCTGTCCATGAGCCATTTCCAGATAGCAAACAGTTCTGCAGATGTAACCAGCCGGCCTCCGATAACGCTCACAGAAAAGTTCTCCGGGTGGGGGTAGCAATAGTTAGTTAGCAGCTGGTGTCCTCAGTAAACGCGTCTCAGGAGAAATTTGATATCCAGCCTTTCCAAGGCCAGTTACAGTAGTCCCTCGCTACTTCACGGTTTGTTTTTTGCAGACTCACTCTATCACGGTTTTTCTAAGTAAAATTAGACATGACACACAACTGGCTGATTGATGGATGAGCCGCACGATCGGCACGGATTTTTTAAATTTAAAATAAATTATTTTTACTAATTTAGCACCTGCTGCACCTGTGTGCAGCCCACAGGTGCAGGAGAAGCTTCCTCCTGCCGCGTGATGTACTTCCGCTCTGTAGCGAAGAAGTGGGCGTGGCCAAGAGTGCTAGCAGAGAGCAGCCGAGGCAGAGAGATGAAATCATGACATTCTGTGCTTTTTTATAGAGCGTTTAGAGTTAAGAAACATTGTTTAGATTATTGCAAGAGTGTGGGTTACAGTGCCTTTATTATATATATATATATATATA
>JBBPBX010005646.1:22863-48260 GCA_038048925.1 Garcialebias charrua | reverse complement strand
GGATGCACCGATACCAGATTTTTGAAAACCGAGTACAAGTACAAGTACTTACATTAAAGTACTTGCCGATACCAAGTACCGATACAAGTACTAATTAATATTTTTAAAAATCATTCTAATTAACTTAAACTGTTTATTTTCATTAGACACTTCAAACATAAATAAACAAAGTACATTACTATTGGTAATCTGTAAAGTATGTCCAAACTTGTACAAAAAAATAAAATGTTTTACATTTGAACTCTTACATAGTCAATGAAATGAAATGAAACTGGTATCGGGTCCTGTAGTATCGGAGCCCTTTTATGAGTACAAGTACGAGTAAACGCACATGGTATCGGACCGATACCTGATACTGCTATCGGTATCGGTGCATCCCTAATGTTTAGAAAACAAACGTAAAACGTGTCATTGGTTCATTTAGTGCAGCTTTCCTGTTGTTTCTTTAAGGCCACGCCACACCAGGGCGCCTACTCCCGAGAGGAGGAGTTGCTGAGAGAGCGTAAACGCCTGGGCGCATTTGGCATCACGTCGTACGACTACCATGCAAAGAGCGGCCTCTTCCTGTTCCAAGCCAGCAACAGTCTCTTCTATTGTCAAGATGGCAGCAACAACGGCTTCATCGTGAGTGAATGTTCGTTCAGAAACAGTTCGTTCAGAAACAGTTCGTGTTCACTCTTTACCAAAAGTTTTTTTTTAAATCAATCTATTTCTGCAGGCTTTGTGTTGTTTTAGCTAATCACAAGTCAAAACATTCAGATAATTCAGGCCATGCAGCCTAGAAATGCATCATGATCTTTAAAAACAACGTTCTCATTGAAGTCGGCGTACCTGCTGTTCTTCTGTCTTCTTCTTCTTCTCATCCTTCGTCTTCGTTTGGGTTTTAAATGGACTTTTGCTTCTTTTGTATTTTAGCAAACGTTTTGGTAAAAGCAGCAAAAATAGTTTGATACTTTAACCTAGCCTTTTGTTACTTTTAGCTTTAGATTTGTTTTAGCTTCTAAAGCTACTGCTTCTCGTACATTTTAACAACTCACTTTTTGGTTCTTGAGTAAATATTTTCAGTCTTTATCAGCACTCACACTGTGTTTCTTCACAAAATGTTGTCTGTGTACAGTAGTTTCTTTTTTGTTTTTCAGACCTTTCAGCAGGTCTGTTTTCAGAGGAGCTGCGTGATGCAGATGTTTAGCACTGTTTGACAATGTGCAGTTTCTGTTGCAGCCAGCTTCATTGGTTGTTAGACGTGCACCTTTTTACCCTGAAACATAATTTATTTGTGCTTTTTTCACCATTTTAAATCATGTTGTTTTTCTTGTTTAAATTTTATGATATTGACTTTGTTCAGATGCCTTCACTTTGCTGCTGTCAACACATCCTGTATGAGTACCAGTAATTGTTTGTAGATGATGGATAACAGGTGTGACTGCTGGTCAGAGTATAAACCCTCTCACATGTACAGGGTGGAGGGGTGTTGCACTAAACGTTAATCTGAAAATGACCTCTTAAAACTAATTTTATGTATTTGATTCACAGCGTCAAATACTTAAAGCAGTATTTTCAAACTCTACCAGGTGATTTATACTTGTACAGTAGTTTGGAGATTTTCTTCAAATAGAATAAGATGTTAGTTCACCAGCCTGGAGTCACTTTCATGCACTTTGCCTCTGACTGAGATCTGATGCTGTTTTCAGCAGTCGGCTCCTGTAAAGCCTGTGGAGATAAAGAGCCAGTGCTCAGGCACACGCATGGACCCCAAGATCTGCCCTGGACACCCCGATGTTATAGCCTTCATCAACAACAACGACCTGTGGGTTGCCAACATTAAAACAGGCGAAGAAAGAAGACTCACATGCTGTCATAAAGGTCTGAAGGTTTTATGTTTTAAACATCTGCATTGATTTGATACAGGAAGTGTCACTGTTTTAATCAGAACCTCATTCTACATGATAAAAGTGTTTTCATCAGAACCTCATTCTACATGATAAAAGTGTTTTCATCAGAATCTAGAACCTCATTCTACATGATAAAAGTGTTTTAATCAGAACCTCATTCTACATGATAAAAGTGTTTTAATCAGAACCTAGAACCTCATTCTACATGATAAAAGTGTTTTAATCAGAACCTAGAACCTCATTCTACATGATAAAAGTGTTTTAATCAGAACCTCATTCTACATGATAAAAGTGTTTTAATCAGAACCTCATTCTACATGATAAAAGTGTTTTAATCAGAACCTCATTCTACATGATAAAAGTGTTTTAATCAGAACCTCATTCTACATGATAAAAGTGTTTTAATCAGAACCTCATTCTACATGATAAAAGTGTTTTAATCAGAACCTAGAACCTCATTCTACATGATAAAAGTGTTTTAATCAGAACCTCATTCTACATGATAAAAGTGTTTTAATCAGAACCTCATTCTACATGATAAAAGTGTTTTAATCAGAACCTCATTCTACATGATAAAAGTGTTTTAATCAGAACCTCATTCTACATGATAAAAGTGTTTTAATCAGAACCTCATTCTACATGATAAAAGTGTTTTAATCAGAACCTCATTCTACATGATAAAAGTGTTTTAATCAGAACCTCATTCTACATGATAAAAGTGTTTTAATCAGAACCTCATTCTACATGATAAAAGTGTTTTAATCAGAACCTCATTCTACATGATAAAAGTGTTTTAATCAGAACCTCATTCTACATGATAAAAGTGTTTTAATCAGAACCTCATTCTACATGATAAAAGTGTTTTAATCAGAACCTCATTCTACATGATAAAAGTGTTTTAATCAGAACCTCATTCTACATGATAAAAGTGTTTTAATCAGAACCTCATTCTACATGATAAAAGTGTTTTAATCAGAACCTCATTCTACATGATAAAAGTGTTTTAATCAGAACCTCATTCTACATGATAAAAGTGTTTTAATCAGAACCTAGAACCTCTTTCTACATGATAAAAGTGTTTTAATCAGAACCTCATTCTACATGATAAAAGTGTTTTAATCAGAACCTCATTCTACATGATAAAAGTGTTTTAATCAGAACCTCTCTTTCTACATGATAAAAGTGTTTTAATCAGAACCTCATTCTACATGATAAAAGTGTTTTAATCAGAACCTCATTCTACATGATAAAAGTGTTTTAATCAGAACCTCATTCTACATGATAAAAGTGTTTTAATCAGAACCTCATTCTACATGATAAAAGTGTTTTAATCAGAACCTCATTCTACATGATAAAAGTGTTTTAATCAGAACCTCATTCTACATGATAAAAGTGTTTTAATCAGAACCTCATTCTACATGATAAAAGTGTTTTAATCAGAACCTAGAACCTCATTCTACATGATAAAAGTGTTTTAATCAGAACCTCATTCTACATGATAAAAGTGTTTTAATCAGAACCTCATTCTACATGATAAAAGTGTTTTAATCAGAACCTCATTCTACATGATAAAAGTGTTTTAATCAGAACCTCATTCTACATGATAAAAGTGTTTTAATCAGAACCTCATTCTACATGATAAAAGTGTTTTAATCAGAACCTCATTCTACATGATAAAAGTGTTTTAATCAGAACCTCATTCTACATGATAAAAGTGTTTTAATCAGAACCTCATTCTACATGATAAAAGTGTTTTAATCAGAACCTCATTCTACATGATAAAAGTGTTTTAATCAGAACCTCATTCTACATGATAAAAGTGTTTTAATCAGAACCTCATTCTACATGATAAAAGTGTTTTAATCAGAACCTCATTCTACATGATAAAAGTGTTTTAATCAGAACCTCATTCTACATGATAAAAGTGTTTTAATCAGAACCTCATTCTACATGATAAAAGTGTTTTAATCAGAACCTCATTCTACATGATAAAAGTGTTTTAATCAGAACCTCATTCTACATGATAAAAGTGTTTTAATCAGAACCTCATTCTACATGATAAAAGTGTTTTAATCAGAACCTCATTCTACATGATAAAAGTGTTTTAATCAGAACCTCATTCTACATGATAAAAGTGTTTTAATCAGAACCTCATTCTACATGATAAAAGTGTTTTAATCAGAACCTCATTCTACATGATAAAAGTGTTTTAATCAGAACCTCATTCTACATGATAAAAGTGTTTTAATCAGAACCTCATTCTACATGATAAAAGTGTTTTAATCAGAACCTCATTCTACATGATAAAAGTGTTTTAATCAGAACCTCATTCTACATGATAAAAGTGTTTTAATCAGAACCTCATTCTACATGATAAGTGTTTTAATCAGAACCTCATTCTACATGATAAGTGTTTTAATCAGAACCTCATTCTACATGATAAAATTGTTTTAATCAGAACCTCATTCTACATGATAAAAGTGTTTTAATCAGAACCTAGAACCTCATTCTACATGATAAAAGTGTTTTAATCAGAACCTCATTCTACATGATAAAAGTGTTTTAATCAGAACCTCATTCTACATGATAAAAGTGTTTTAATCAGAACCTCATTCTACATGATAAAAGTGTTTTCATCATCATAATAAAACATTTTAATAAAATAAAATAAAACCATGGATCGCTGGTCCAGCTCACCAAAAGACCAGAAAATCTGATGGGACTCGGTCAGCAACGTAAAACCCGAGTTTAATTCTCGTGACAACCTCAGCCATTTCCTCCTTGTTCATTTCACTCAACGGAGGGTGGAGGAGAGGAGGAGGAGGGAGCGATTACTTGACTTTTGGGAAAAAACAAAAGAAAACTCCAGATAAGGGATTAAGAAGGGGAAATTAATAAATTTGTGTCACATATAAAACAGTCCTGCATCGCTTTGCATCGCTTTGAATGAGAACATGCGGCTGCTCGCTGGCTGCGCTGGGACAGGTGGGGGCGTGGGTTAGGGGCCAAAAACTCCGCCCCTTCTGTTCTCTGATTGGTCCGAACAAAAATCTACCGGAGAAATCCTTGTCTATGGGACAAATCCCAGACTGTGCAGTGAAGGGAAATGAGAATTGAGCGGAGCTGTGCAGGAAGGCGAGGGCCAGGCTAGCTAATTCCACAATTTTTGCAATAATTTCAACTTTTTTCAGCCTAACTCTCTACTTCCTTCTGGTAACATAAATTTCTTTTTGCCCTTTTAGGTACTTTTCAGCTGTTTGCTAATTTCAGCTTTTTTCAGATAATTTTCCTTTTATATGCTAATTTCAGCTTCTTTGAACCTAATTGGGCAAACATGTTCTTTCTGCTTTCTTCTGCTAATTTAAGTTTGTTCTCATTTTCAGCTACCTTTTTAGCATCTTTAGCTAATTTCAGCTTTTTTCATATAAATTCAAGTTTATCATGTTAATTTCTGCTACTTTCAGCCTATTGAACTTATTTATGCTAATTTCAGCTTGTTTTGCTCCTTTCAGCTTTTTCTGCTAATTTCAGCTTTTCTTGCTCTTTCAGCTACTATTTAGCCCTTTTGATGCTCATCTTAGCTTTTACAGCTAATTCCACATTTTTTAAATCGTACTTCCGTTTTTTCCACTTCCTTCAGGTAGTTTACGTTTCTTCTGCTTTTTCAGCTATTTTTTCCTAATTCCAGCTTTTTTTAAAGCTGATTTCCATTTTTTTTGTTAATTTCTACTTTATGTAAACCCATTTAAGCAAATGTGTGTTCTTTCTGCTTTCTTCTGCTAATGTAGGCTTGTTCTTCCATTTCAGCTACATTTCAGCATGTATTTTAGCTAATTTCAGCTGTTTTCCCACAAGTTCTTCTGTACTCAACATTCACACTGCACTTTCACAGGAAATGCAGTTTCTCTCGTGTAAACTTGTGTTAAATGCATTTCCTTCAGGTTCAGACAACGTTAAAGACGACCCAAAGTCTGCAGGCATAGCCACGTTCGTCATCCAGGAGGAGTTTGATCGTTTTACTGGTTACTGGTGGAGTCCCTCAGCAGCAGAAGGTCAGCAGCTAGCTCCAAACTCAAGTCCTTTATGTCTTTCAAGAGCACTGCTAACGTCATAAGTGTTTTTCTGTCTGCACACATTGTTGCTGTGTTAAAAACTTTCTCAAACGCTAAAACGTTCCTTCAGGCCCAGATGAAGGTAAAACAATGTACCTTCTGTATGAAGAGGTGGATGAGACGGAAGTGGAAATTATTCATGTTCCATCTCCTGCCCTGGAGGAGAGGAAGGCAGATGCGTACAGATACCCTCGTACAGGTGAGTTCAGGGTTTTACTTTCATCTTTCCACTGGCCCAGCCACGGAACAGCAACTTGGACACAACAGAAATAAAACGGCCCTTTGTGGTAGATAAAACAAATGTGTCTGGTTTAAGTTCATGAACTAGTCAGAATGGACGGAAATGATGTTTTCTTTCTAAATGTGGACCAGTGAACAAGCAAAAAGCACCGTCTTGTTTGACTGCTGGTAAAAATGTGTGGGCACACTGAGCAGGTGATTTTAAGATCAGGATTTCCTTCAGCCACTTGAATGCAGCAAAGCTACTGATGTTTATCTGATTTGTATAAAAAAGAAATGAGTGGAGCGTTTGAAGGTACCACAGCATTGGCTAGGAAAGGAATAGAAAAGGCAAAAACAAGTGAGATCTAAAACTGGGGTGGCCAGTGCCCACACTTTTTCAAACGGGGTGAGGGGTCTGGGGGGGTCCTCTCCCAGAACATTTTTAATAAAGTATGATAGATTGCAATTTCCTCCATTTTGGTGTATTTTAACAGGTTGTTAAGCGTCTACATTTGTAAACACTTTGCTTCTGTCAAGATCCTCCCCCCTCCCCCCACACCCCTTACACGACGTTCCGAGCAGACTGTTTTTTGCTAAGTGTTGAGGCGGAAATGCTACTTGAAGAGGCAGCTCGTATGTGATGTTAAGAAGCACGACTGTTGTGTTTAAAATGAGTGTTTATGTACCGTATTTTCTGGAATATAGGTCGCACCCCAATAGTCGCATTGTCCAATTATTGCCAAAGAATTGGAAAAATCCATATATGGGTCGCACCTACGTCAAAATGTGGACCGTGTTTAGCTCTGCTGCAAATGTCTCTTCCACAGGAGTGCACAGCAAGGCTTTTAAGAAGATTAACACTTAAAAACAATTATTTGTTTGATAAAAATTATATCAAATATGTGTCTGAGCTGAATTTTTCTTTAATAAATGAATAATTTTAGCAGGATAAACACCTAAAAATATATATTTGTTAGCTGACATCATTGTAAGAGTGTGTCTCAGTTTAATTTTTGTTAATAAATGAGTACAAATCAGCTTATTTTATAAAAAGCCATAAATAGGTCGCACATGAATATAGGTTGCAAGACATGCAAAAATGATAAAAAGCCGTGACCTATATTCCGGAAAATATGGTAATTATTTTCAGATTACATATCCAATATAGGTTTTATTCATTCAAGGCAGTCCCATTTGTTCATAACTTTATTATTAATAAGCCCGAGAGTTACTTGATCCAAGCAAACCGTTATCTGAATGCACCCTGTCAAAATAAGAGAGTTCCTGGATCGTGTTCGGGCAGGATCCGGCTCAAATTAAGCCCTCTGGTTGTAACTGTTGTTAGTGCAGAAAAACTTTGTACTGCAGCTGCCTGTAGTGTGCATGTGCGACTTCACTTATGGAGCATTTCTCCTCCGTGGGGGGTTCCCTCAAAAATGTCCAGTCATTCAGAAACCTTCAGTTTCAGAGGGAATGAGGCCGTTGTGTGTAAATAAACGGCCGAACATTTCACGTCATGTAAACGGGGCCTCAGACTGGCTGTCTGTCCGTCAAGAGATACATTAGGATGATCGGCTGACGTCTATTATCTATCTATCTTTGAGATCAGGTAGATCACGATCAACGTATTGGGCGCCCCTGGTTTAGAGGTTTTGGTTTGCTTTCACAGCCAGAAGAGGGTTCAGTGTTGAGTTTAGGGTTAAATAAGTCAAGAAAAGACAACTTTTCAAGTAAGAATAAACTGTGCATGAGGCTGTATTTGTGTACTGTACTTTGTTGCGCTGTTAGCAGAGTTGCAGCACTGCGGTGGGTTGTGTTGGGCAGTGACGTGCGGTGAGGTTTGTGACAGGTGAAACACTGACTGTCTGGAATCAGATGCTCACATATATGAACCCAAAATAGAAGTTTATCTTTCAATTCAGCCTTTTTTGTCTTTTAGAAAGGCATCTAATTATGTTCAACTCCATGCTCCTCTCTTTTTAAATAAAAACAAATTACCGTTGTTTTAAGATGAATGAGTTTGGAAAAATGATGAGTTTAGAAAAATCCTTTATAGTTTTGAGATATGATCTTCCACCCCCACTCCTCTGCAACAGAAGAATGCACAGCGACATTTCATTGTCCCTATGAGGCAGCGCTGCCCCCTATCAGTGCGGCAAGGTACTTTCTGCTCCGTCCTGTATATTTTCACTGTGCATTTATGACCGATTAGAAAGAAGAAATATGTCACACACATTCTTTCAGTATATTAGACACACTGTAGAACATCAACATGTATAATAGTGATATACTGTAAGAGACAGCAATGGGCATGCTCCAACCGCCTACTTCATATATTGTATATGACACAGCGCCCCCAGAGGTGAAACAAAGCACTACACTGCCTCGCCTGAGTCACCCAGCACATTTCTTCCATGCATTTGAACAGGTAATGCATAAATTCCAAGATTTTGACCACTGAAGTGTTTAAATAATTAATAAAACAACAAAAACAGTTTTATAAAACAGTCAAGTGGTCAAATGTAATTTCTCTTATCATTGTTAGTATTTTACTTGTCATGATGACAGGTGAGGCAGTGTCATGATGACAGGTGAGGCAGTGTCGTGATGACAGGTGAGGCACATCATGACACTCCCTCACCTGCCTCCCCTGACTGCATGTCACTGTTGTTGGCTTGCTTTAAGATATTTCTGTTCTGTATGAAGGCGTCACCCTCACATATTTTCCACCCTTCTTAGAACTCGGTGTTTACACTGAGATGACAAAGTTGTGACCTCCTGGGGCCTCATGTATCAACCATGCGTGCGCACAAAAACATTGCGCACGTCACTTTCCATGCAAAGTGGCGTATGTATCAAATCTGATATGAACGGGAATATCTGCGCATCCACGTACAAATCCACGGCTGCTCCCCTGCTTGCGTACGCACGTTTCTGTGGTTATATTTCCTTTGGCGACACTTACAGGTTATTCAGAGAAACTGTGTCCATGATATGAATATAATCATAAATCCCACCAAACACACATGATTAACAATTATTACATCCACATGGACGCAATTAGATGAGTGGATATAAAAGCATGCGCCAAATAGTGGCAACGATATTGACAACAATGAGATGTGATTTCTTTAAATAAGAAGTTAACCAAGCTGTACCAACACGCCTACGTTTAGGTCAGTGTGTAGCGCGGTTGCCTTTAGTTCCAAAGGTCATGAGTTCGAATCTCGCATGGTACAACGTTTCTCTTTTTTTTTTCGTTCCAGATTTAAATACACATGAAAACTATTTACAAAACAAGAAATCGTCTGCTTCCTTTCATTTCATGTATTGTTCTATTTCTTGTTGTTTTATTAAATAGTTTTCCTGTGTTCTTTAAATCTGGAATGAAAAAAAAAAACGTTGTACCAAGGGGGAGTCGATCTCACGACCTTTGGGACGAAGGGCGGGCGCGCTCACCACTAACCTATACAGGCATGTTAGAGCAGATGGGTCAACTTCTTGTTTAAAAGTGGATGGTATGTTTTGCGCTAGGCGTGCCGAATAAAACCTTTTTCCGTGCTTCTCTGCCTCACTCAGAAGTGATTCCTGTTCACAGTCCGTGAAGTTCCTCTTTTTTCCACGTTCCGACATGATTTGCAATGGAGCAGAGACGACATTCCTGTCGTGCATGGCATATTTGAATGACTTTGCATATTCATACGGAGGCGTGTCAAGGGCGGAGTCGGCCACTCTCTCATGTGCGCTGAATTCCACGTTGATTGTGTTGTACATAAGGAATGTGCGTGGATTCCGGTGTACGCACAGTTTGATAAATCTGGATTTTTTTGTGCGTGGACACTTTTCTGGATTTGTCCGTACGTGACTTTTCAGTAAGAAATCTACGCAAGTCTTTGTACATGAGGCCCCTGGTCTGTCGGTAACATGGCTGGTTTGTCTCTGTGTGGATTTCATATTACTTAGAGTCAGAAGACGAACTGTGCTTGTGATGATTGTGGTTACTGCTGTAGGTGATGATTGGTAAAATATCAGTAATCATTTTGTTAAAGTGGATTCAACTGGATCATAGTTGTTGCATAAAGAACTGGGATTCTTTAGGCACCTTGTAATTTAATTTGATTACAATCCATAAGGCTGTGATTTGATTACACAAAGATTTGTGAATAATGTACAGTACAAAGAAGTAGATTTATGGTTATTTAAAACACTGCGAAGCAAAGACACAAAGACGGAAATGCAGATTAATTTGACTGTTTTACATGAAAAAACACTGATTATATAGTTTCTTGCACAATAACATATGTCCAAAAACTGTGAATCCCTGGCTCTTGACCAAAACTAGCATAGATGCTAACTTAACATTGAATATGCCATAGCAAAGCTAACATGATTCATGTTGTGTTTATCACCAAAAACTTCTACACAAATCCAAGTTTTCAAAGTCATCAATAAAGCCTGTAATGTTCTGATAATAGAGACATAATTTCCTCAGAGTCCAGTGAAAAAAGACAAAAAAGAAGTACCTGTACCGTAAACCATACGGCAGCTGAGCAGGGACAAACAGCTGTGCAGCACAAACTGCTCACTCTTTAAGTAACAGCAACAAAATCAAATCAGAATCATTTCTGGGATGCAGCTAAACCCTAACTGAGAATTATTGGATTTGACACCTGGATGATTGAGCATGAACTTTGTTAGATTTTAACCCCTTCATTAGCATTTTAACATTTATTTTTCATAATTTCTAGGCAGCAAAAATCCCCAGGCGACCCTTAAAATGGCAGAAATCAAGACAGATCATCAAGGAAGAGTAAGTTTCCATTTATTTATTTTCATTTATTGGTAATTTTCCCATGTAATTTCACTAATCTGTTTGTGTGTGCGTGCACAGATTGTAAGTACACAAGATAAAGAGCTGGTCATCCCCTTCAACTCTTTGTTTCCTGGGACAGAATACATTACCAGAGCAGGGTGGACGAGCGATGGAAAATAGTGAGTGTTCTTGAACTCATTTTGAAAATCTTTCTCTTGTGATGCTGGAAGGAAACTACTTCATGATGAATGGACTTTTTTTAATGTTCTGATTTATGTCTCGGACAGCTTTTTTTCTTAAAGCTTTTCTCATTTCTTTCCTGTAGCATTCCTTTCAAAATGAATGTACAGTGTTAAATAGATGCTTGATCATGTCCACTCTGTTCCAGTGGTTGGGCAGTTCTGTTGGATCGCAGCCAGAGGAAACTCCAGCTGGTCCTGCTGCCTCCAGCCCTCTTCATTCCCGTCTCAGATGACCCGGCTCTGAGGCAGGAGTGTCTGGAGGCTGTGCCCAGTAGCACACAACCCTACATCATCTACGAGGAGACCACAGACATCTGGATAAATGCAAGTCATTTTTCTGTGACATGCTCTGTATGGTTTCCTTCAAATGAAATGTGAAACACTTGTTTAGTTAATAACTGAAACAGATTGTTTCCCTTCTGTGCAGGTTCATGATATTTTCTATCCCTTTATTCAAACAACAGAAGATGAGTTTACTTTCATTTGGGTGAATGAGTCTAAAACAGGTTTCAGCCACTTGTATAAAATCACATCATTGTTACAACCAGGCTGCCACCGCTGGACAGAGGGCTACCATCACGTCGAGGGTAAGAAAGGACCAGATGGTGTTGCATTTGTGTGAAAATAATTCAGGTATTCCTGCAGGTGTACAGTTTGTAGCTTAGAATATGTTTTCCCTCATCTGCCAGGGGATGTCATGAAGTAAGGGATCTGTTTTCTGTTCTTGCAGGTAACTTTAAATGTGCAATCAAAGTGGAGGTTACATTGACCTGTGGAGAATGGGAGGTTCTGGCGAGACACGGTTCCAAGGTAAGAAAACGAGTCTGCTGGAAAACTCATAGATGGCATGTATGAAAACTTTACAGGTGGTTAGAGAGCAGTGAGAAATACTGAGCCAATCTCAAACCAGTGCTGTGGTGGGAAAGTGAGCTTTACATGGGAGATGTTTACAACTACGGTCAGTAAAGTCCAACCTCAGTTTAAAATGGAGATTTTACATAGAACATTAAAAGACATGTTCTCAGTAGATATTATGAGTCAGGTGAAGTCAAGTCCAATTTATTTATAAAGCGCATTTAAAACGGCAGCTGTTACCAAAGTGCTAGGCCTGTGGCGATAAACAATAAATTGATTAATCGCATGATAAATGAAAATTATTGACCTCATTTTCATTTATCAGCTTTATTGTTTCTTCATGTTTCTTTCTACCGAAGACACTGGATGACAAAAGGCTAAATTCTGGTGCTCTTCACTGACCCCTCCCTTTCTCTTTAAAATCCATTTTAACGATCCTAAATCGAGTTTTGGATCGTTAAAAGCAGCTAAGCTGAGAAGCTAAGCTAACAGGCTGACCTCGGGGGGAAAAACCTCCGTCTTGGTGAAGCTCCAAAATTCACAGTCGAAACCCGTGCCTTCGTGTAAAAAGTTGTTTTTCTCTGCAAAAAAGAAGCTGAGAACTTGTTTACTGATTTTCAAATTAAAAGCTTTCTGTGACAAATGCTATGTTAAAGAGCTCAAACCACATCGAGCATCTGCCATTTTGAAAACTCAAAAATGGGAGAGACAGCCCATGTCATGTCAAGGGACCTCCCTCCCTTTTTTCTTAGAGACACGCTGCTCGCGCCCTCACTATCCATCCTTTTATACAAACAGTCTTATATTGCCATCCAATGGTCAAAAAGGTACTACACTCAAAACAAGTTAACCAACATTTCTTCTTAAATTTGACAATAATTACTAATTATTGTCAAATTTCAAACAATATTATCATTTATCACAATAATTTCTGAGACAATCGCCCAGCAAAAGTTGTTATCGTGACAGGCCTACAAAGTGCTTAACAATAAAATCAATGGGAGTAATTTCATGGGGGGGAACAAAAAAAAAAGATATTACTATGGATGAAAATTATTAAAAGCATCAAAGTAAAACATAGAAACACAGAGTAATAAAATACTAAATGGAGTCACACTGTGGAAAAACTCAGAGAAAACCGGTGTGTTTTAAGCTGAGATTTGAAAACAGGAAGTGATGTGGCAGATCGTTCCAAAGTTTAGGGCCCATGACTGAAAAAACCCAATCTCCTCTTGAGTTTCAATCTTGTTTTTGGAACAGGCAAAAGCAACTGATCGGATGATCTCAGGGCCAGAGAAGGAACATATGGTTCCAGCAGCTCAGAGAGATATGAGGTGCAAGGTCACTTATGCACTTCAAGGTTAACTGAAGAAAATTTAAATCAATTCTTATACGTACGGGGAGCCAGTGAAGGGAGGATACAACTGGTAAAATATGATCAAACCTACGAGTTCTTGTTAATAGCCGAGTTGGACGAGCTGGAGACATGACATGGAGACCTGACTACCGGTAACTCTAACATAGAGTGCATTACAGCAGTCCAGTCTTGACTGGACTGCTGTAATGCACTCTATATATAAAGACATGGACTAGTTTTTCAAGGTCAGATCTGGTCAACACTGACTTAAGCTTAGCTTAACTGGAAGAAGCTTTTCTTCAGAACAGAGTTGATTTGTTTATTAGTCGAAGACGCCAAGGAGGAAAACGTGTCAGGAGACAGAGGGAGAGGAGGAAAGTGAAGAATGTAGGACTGAGGGTTGCAACTCTAAATGTGGGGACAATGACAGGCAAAGGTAGAGAGCTGGCTGACATGATGCAGAGAAGAAAGGTAGATGTTTTATGTGTCCAAGAGACCAAGTGGAAGGGCAGCAAGGCTCGCAGTATTGGAGCAGGGTTTAAACTGTTTTACCATGGTGTGGATAGAAAGAGAAATGGAGTAGGGGTGGTCCTGAAGGAGGAGTTGGCAAAGAATGTAGTAGAGGTGAAGAGAGTGTCAGATAGGGTGATGTGTCTAAAGGTAGAAGTAGAAGGTCTGATGCTAAACATAGTAAGTGGTTATGCTCCACAGGTTGGATGTGATGAGGAGGAGAAAGATAAATTTTGGAAAGATTTGGATGAAGTGATAGAGAGTATTCCCAGGGAGGAAAGAGTGGTGATTGGAGCAGACCTGAATGGACATGTTGGTGAAGGAAACAGAGGGGATGAGGAAGTGATGGGTAGGTTTGGTGTCAAGGAAAGAAACCAGGAAGGACAGATGGTGGTGGATTTTGCCAAGAGAATGGAAATGGCTATAGTCAATACCTATTTCCAAAAGAGGGAGGAACATAGAGTGACCTATAAGAGTGGAGGAAGGAGTACGCAGATCGACTACATTCTGTGTAGAAGAGGAAACCTGAAGGAGATTGGAGACTGTAAGGTTGTGGCAGGGGAGAGTGTGGCCAGACAGCATCGGATGGTTGTGTGTAGAATGACTGTTGTTGCGAAGAAGAGAAAAAGAGTAAAATCAGAGAAGAAGACCAAATGGTGGAAGCTAAAGAAGGAAGAATGTTGTGAGAAATTCAGAGACGAGCTGTTAAAGGCTCTGGGTGGTAAGAAAGAGCTTCCAAGTGACTGGGCTACTACAGCAACAGTAATTAGAGAGACAGGTAGGAAGGTACTTGGTGTGTCATCTGGACAGAGAATGGATGATAAGGAAACCTGGTGGTGGAATAGTGAAGTGCAGGACGCCATTCAAAGAAAGAGATTAGCCAAGAAGAAATATGACAGTGAGAGGACTGAAGAGAGGAGACAGGAATATAAGGAGATGGGACATAGAGCAAAGAGGGAAGTAGCTAAGGCAAAGCAGAGGGCGTACAATGAGTTATATGGGAGACTGGACACTAAAGAGGGCGAGAAGGACTTGTACCGATTGGCAAGACAGAGGGATCAGGCTGGAAAGGATGTGCAGCAGGTTAGGCTTATTAAAGATGGGAATGGGAATGTTCTAACAAGTGAGGAGTGTGTGATGGGAAGATGGAAGGATTACTTTGAGGAGCTAATGAATGAAGAGAATGAAAGAGAAAGAAGAGTGGAGGTAATAGAAACTGTGGACCAGGAAGTGGGAAAGATTAGTGAGGGTGAAGTCCGGAAAGCTCTGAAAAGAATGAAGAAGGGGAAGGCAGTAGGACCTGATGACATACCAGTGGAGGTTTGGAAATGTCTCGGAGAGATGGCAGTGAGGTTTTTGACTCAAATATTTAATGGAATATTTGAGGGTGAGAAAATGCCTGAGGAATGGAGAAGAAGTGTGCTGGTTCCCATTTTTAAGAACAAGGGTGATGTACAGAGTTGTAGCAACTACAGGGGAATTAAGTTGATGAGCCACACAATGAAGATCTGGGAGAGAGTTGTGGAAGCAAGACTTAGACAAGATGTGACTATCTGTGAGCAGCAGTATGGTTTCATGCCAAGAAAGAGCACCACAGATGCCATCTTTGCTTTGAGGATGTTGATAGAGAAGTACAGAGAGGGTCAGAAAGAACTCCATTGTGTGTTTGTGGATTTAGAAAAAGCATATGACAGGGTACCAAGAGAAGAGGTGTGGTATTGCATGAGGAAATCTGGAGTGGCAGAAAAGTATGTTAGACTGGTACAGGACATGTATGAGGACAGCAGGACAGTGGTGAGATGTGCTGTGGGTGTGACAGATACCTTCAAGGTGGAGGTGGGATTGCATCAAGGATCGGCTCTGAGCCCCTTCTTGTTTGCTCTGGTGATGGACCGACTAACAGATGAGGTCAGGCAGGAATCCCCATGGACTATGATGTTTGCAGATGACATTGTGATCTGTGGTGAGAACAGGGAACAAGTGGAAGAGAACTTGGAGAGGTGGAGGTATGCTCTTGAAAGAAGAGGAATGAAAGTCAGTCGTAGTAAGACAGAGTACATGTGTGTGAATGAGAGGGAGGCCAGTGGAACAGTGAGGCTACAAGGAGCAGAGGTCACAAAGGTGCAGGACTTCAAGTACTTGGGGTCCACTGTCCAGGAAAATGGGGAATGTGGTAAAGAGGTGAAAAAGAGAGTCCAGGCAGGATGGAGTGGATGGAGAAAAGTTTCAGGAGTGATTTGTGACAAAAAGGTGTCAGCAAAGGTCAAAGGAAAAGTTTACAAGACAGTGGTGAGACCAGCTATGTTGTATGGTCTGGAGACAGTGGCATTGACAAAAAGACAGGAGAAAGAACTGGAAGTGGCAGAAATGAAGATGCTGAGGTTCTCCTTAGGAGTGACAAGGATGGATAAGATCAGGAATGAGATCATCAGAGGTACAGCACATGTTAAACAACTGGGAGATAAAGTTAGGGAGGCCAGACTGAGATGGTTTGGACATGTCCAGAGGAGGGACAGTGGGTATATTGGTAGAAGGATGTTAGAAATGCAGCTGCCAGGAAAAAGACAAAGAGGGAGACCAAAGAGGAGATATATGGATGCAGTTAGAGAGGACATGAAGGTAGTTGGAGTGAGGACAGAGGATGCAGAGGACAGAGTGAGGTGGAGGAGGATGACTCGCTGTGGCGACCCCTGAAAAGGGAAAAGCCGAAAGAAGAAGAAGAAGAAGAAGAAGAAGAAGAAGAATTGATTTGTTTATTAAACAAAGTCAGAGTCTAAAGCCAACACGAGCTTTGTAACAGACTGCTTAAGAGATGACTGAAGGAATTCAAGGTTTACAGGACCAGAGGCGACGGTAGAGCTGTTGATCGATTCTCACGGTATACATACTGATGAGGGTCCTCGTTGATGTTGATGGTTGTTTTGATGTGGGTCATAACCAGATTTTTGACGCATTTAACGACTATCAGGGTGAGGGCCACTGGCCGATAGTCATTCAGACCAGTCACTGTAGAGCTCTTTGGGACTGGGATGATGGTGGTGGTCTTCAGGCAGGTGTGAACTGTTGCCAGGGTGAGTGAGGAGTTAAAGATGCCGGCCAGCACCTCTCAGAACTGATCAACACAGCCTTTCAGCACCTTCCCCAGGATGTTGTCTGGGCCGGTTGCTTTGTGAGGATTAATCCTTTTGAAAGTACTGCTCACTTCTGCTGAGGTCACGCTGAGGAACTCTTCTTCAGGTGGTGAAGTGATTCTGGTGCTGGGTGATCTGTTTGGGTCTTCAAAGCATGCGTAGAACCTGCTGAGTGCATCAGGCAGTGATGGGTCTCTCTAAGCAAATCAGATCCACACTGTATCTAGTCCCACAGCAGGTTTACAAGTGGTGCACTGGTCATAAAAACAGTCTTCCTAATGTGAATTCACATTTTCTATCCTCCACTATTCACCATAAAGTTATAGTGTATGTTACATAAATATAAATAAAGAAACACCTTCCCTGATCATTTAAACGGTCAGTCATGTGGTGAAGGACTCATTGATATTGACCACAGCAGAGTTTATTTTTATTTGCAGAGGAGTTAAGATTTCAGACAATGCATTTCATTGAGGAGGACAAAGAAAACGTTACAAACACTGGACGTCCTCACAAAGTTCAATCTGATAGGACTGCTATCTATATCTACTGACAATGGGGCTAATGTCTGAAGGTGGTGCAACTGAGCACTAACGTTGGCTTGCTCACTTGAGAGGCATGTAGCTAATGACAGCGGGTTGGAGGATTGAAGATAATTTATTGTTGTTGATTTGTTTTAATTTTACAGGTCAGTTAAAGGTTCAGTATGTAATTTCTGGAACACGCTGGAACTTAGGAAAATTTTGAACAAAGACACATTTCTGGTCCCTCCCCCTCAGAGCCATATATGGCTTCTGAGGGGGAGGGACCAGAAACTTACCCCTTGCTCTGCTGAAATTCAAATTCAAGCTCTGTTTTTATTGGCTGATTCAAATTCAAGCTCTGTTTTTATTGGCTGGTTAACGGCGTGTCACTGTGGCTTTTTAGAAATGCTTTTAGAGAAGCAAGGGGACAATAGTTTTTTTCAGAGATTACTTGTCTAAAATCAGTATGTCAGGAGGTAGTGACAGAGTGAAGAAATATGTTAAAAAATATTGTTAGAAAAGTTACATACAGCTCCTTTAAATATATGTACCAAGCTCTGTATTGCTCCCTGCTTCGTCTCGGCTGTGAAAATGAACGGCAATGACTGAAGCAGTCTTCATGCGCCCTCTGCTGGATACGTTGTACAATTATGGCTGGTTCCAGCATTTTAGGGGTGAAAATTAGAAGTGTTTATATCTGTGAATAATGGGACAATTATCACCAACACGTTGGCTCCCCAAGTGTCTATATCGGCCTAAAATATCTGCCCTACCGATATTTCGGTCGGGCTCTAGTTTTGAAGAACCAAAAGTAACTCACAAAACAATGCATGTTTATAATCTGTCCAGAGGACCAGATTTAACTTTGTTAGATTTTTATACCTGAATTATTGAGCATGAATCAGGGTAGAACAGTGCATGGTGCCTTCAAGTGCACTCAGTAACCTTATCGTTCACACTGAAGATGGGTATTTACAAGAGTAAAATGTAGAAATAAATCTGTTGTTTCACATGCAAGTGTTATGAACTACAGCAATATTTAATTTGACATTTGAAATAGAATTGTCATTGTTTTGCAGCTAAAGTTATGTTTTATTTTTGTTTCCTTTACCACAAAGACAGAAACTTATCTAAAATTGATTGCAAAATGAAAAAGTTTTTTTTATATTCAAAATGTACGGTAATTAGAAACCTGTAAAAAACAGTTCCTATTGCTATCATAATAAACTTTATGTATTAATGGTTTCTTTCAATAAAACTTGAGTTCATTTATGTTGCTGTAAAATGTTTTGTAGAAGGTGTTGTGATGAGTTTGTGAACATTTTTGTCTAGATCTGGGTGAACGAGGAATCAAAGTTGGTGTTCTTCCAAGGCACCAGAGACACACCTTTGGAGCACCACCTGTACGTGGTCAGCTACGAGTCGCCTGGAGACGTGGTCAGATTGACCAAGCCTGGTTTCTCTCACAGCTGCTGTGTTAGTCAGGTACTACATTCACTTCTTCTTACGTTTCTAACTTTCACCAGTCCAGCGAGATGTTTCTAGTCCTTGGGGAAGTGGGCACAATTTGTTGTGAAAGCAAGAAGCAGAAAAATGTAACTGTGATCGACGAGAGACAGTTATATGTAGCATTGTTTAAAAACTACATGGGGGGGGGGGAAGCCCATCCTTCTGGTGGGCAAACCGCTTCAGATTTGACTTCAGGATTAATACTGCATAAATGAAGATGTGTATTCTTCAGTTAAAGGAACTACACAGTCTTTGTAAGTGTGATTAAAACTCGTGCTTGGTTGGAATGAAACCGGACTCCAGTCAAAGGGGGTGGCGCAGCTGGAAGATCTGTCACCTCTTATCAATAAGGTTGCTGCATCAAATCCCAGTTTGCCTGTTCTCTCTGTGTATGTGGATTCTCTAGTGTCCTTCCACACATCAAAAACATGCATGTCAGGCTTTTTATTTATTTAATTTTTCTTCTTTCGGCTGCTCCCTTCTTCAGGGGTCGCCACAGTGAACTAACTCACAGGAAGACTTGGTGATTGTTTTTACACCAGGTGTTCTTCCTGACACCACCACCGAGCTACCACAGCCCTCTGTGCGGAGCAGAGAGCTGCTATCTAGGGTGCCTGAGGGAGCAGGTGGTGGGGGTTAAGGGCCTTGCTCAAGGGCCCAGGGCGGAGCAAATGAGGGTTGAGGCAGGTGTTCACTTTTCCCACCCACATTTTTGATGTTGTCAGTCCAGGTAGAGTTGCACTCGGGCCCAAAAAATCCGACTCGACCCGATGAATTAACAGTAATTACAGGTCCAAACCCCAAAAAACAGACATTTTTAATTAAGCTTAGACTGCGTATATGGTTATTAACGTTCAGCGGACGCATGTGGCTGAGTAAAGGGACAGAAGATCGGAGCTGAGGGGGTGTTTGCCTTTGCATGGCCGTCAAAGATCATTAAATCCCTGCTTCTGCCTGCAGTCTGCATTATTCAGACATGGACCCTGCTCTGACATGATCTCACCTGTTTGGTTTGTCGGCCGCGTGCATCCGCTGAGCGCAGCGGCTGAATGAACATCCATTTGGGCTGATAGATCTTTGGCAGTAGTCCATCTGAAGCTTAACTGAACTTTTTAACTCTTTCAAGGCCGGTCAGCGCGCGGTCAAATGGCCATGTGCAAGCCATGTTGCCATATAATTGGATCGTCAGCTGTGCACATCCGCTGACACAATCATAAACCCGACATGACCCAGCCTGCACATTAAGCACATTATTATGGCCCAGCCCTAATAATAATAATAATAATAATAATAATGTCTTTTCCTGTCATCTGCGTATGTTTCCCATACACAGACGAAATTCGTCTCTGCATTTAACCCAAACCCAACCAGTGTTAATTTTGTCGACTAATTATTTTCGTCGACTAAATGTTTTCATTGATTTGTCGACTAAAATTAGACTAAAACAAAAAAAAATCTGATGACTAAGTAATGACTAAAACTAAATGATGTTTTAGTCACATGACTAAGACTAAAACTAAATTAAAAATAGCTGTCAAAATTAACACTGGATTCAAGTACTGCTTGTAGTTTTACTGTTAAAAGCAAGGTTAGACAAATAATGTTTGAAAAAAGTTTTATTTGTTGTTGTATGTTGCATATTAATATTAATATTATGGTTAAAACATTGTTTTGTTTTAGTAACTACAGAGAATTGATGAAAAGTTTTTACTATGTATAACTTAGTCGACTTAATTGACTGTAGATTTAGTCGACTAAATGTTTTCATTGATTTGTCAACTAAAATTAGACTAAAACAAAAAAAATTCTGATGACTAAGTAATGACTAAAACTAAATGATGTTTTAGTCACATGACTAAGACTAAAACTAAATTAAAAATAGCTGTCAAAATTAACACTGAACCCAACCACCACCAGGTGGTGCAGTGAGCAGCCCGAAAGCGCCCGGGGAGCTGGAGAAATAGGTGTGCACTCATAGACACCCCAAGGTGGGTAGTGGCCGGGGCGCGAACCCGCGTCCTTCGGGTCCCAAGTCAAAAGCCCTGCCACTACACCATCTTGGCTCCTGGGTCAGGTGGGACCGGGCTCCGGGTTTGGGTTAGAAATGACAGCTCTAAGTCCGGGGGATTGAAGTGGTGACCTTCCGATCACAGACTCACCTTCCCTAGGGAGTGAGGTGAGCATAGGTTGCACCAGCGACGCTTAAGACCTGAAAAGGAAGAAGCGGGTAAAGATGATGGATGTAGTCAAAGGATGCGTTTGGTCAGTGTCTGTGAATGAAAGTTTTTCAAATGGACATCATGCTGTTTGTTTGTTTTTAACAAAACTCTTACGTAATGATGTAACATCCTCTTTTTTCCTTCAGCTCTTTTGTTTCTTACCTTTTGCCACCATCGTTGTCCTAAATATGATTACCTTTGTAACCTTTAGTTTTGCTGCCTGTCTTTTTCCCCCTGCAGAACTTTGACTTTTTTGTGAGCCACTACAGTAACGTGAGCACCCCTCCCTGTGTTCATTTGTACAAACTGGGCAGCTCAGAAGACGACCCTCTCCACATGGTGCCCGAGTTCTGGGCTAGTCTGATGGAGTCACCAGGTGAACAACACATCATGCTGACAACACTGTCACTGACCGTAACAGATACAGAAAGACAGAGAATACCTAACAGCAGCCAAATCTGGAGACATACTTTTAAAAGTTTGTCATTATAAGATGTAAAAAAAAACTTATTTAAACTTTTTTGAACGCCTGTCCAAGTCAGATGTATTATGGTACAGTCTCTGTACATATGTATGTAAACTTTCTCTTGTCCTGCCCATTATTTCTGATCTGCTCAAGAGAATTTAATGAAACTTGTTACACATATGCAGCATCACTAGTTGGAGTGTCCCTTGCATCACTCCAGCTTCAAGGTCAAGGTCACAAATCAAAATCAAACATTATGCAAGTCTTGGCTTGTCTGGACCATTGCTGTATACAGTAATAGTTAAATACACGTATAATGTGTGTACTCTTGTCTGATTAAATATTTTGAGACATAAACTTCACTTAATATTCTCTGAAAAGCAGATTTCAACTTAATTTTACAGCAGTTGACAGTTCAACTTCACAGCTGTAATTTTATTAAAATTGAGATGTTCTAAAAAAAAAAAATCTGTGATTAAAAAGTACTTTCATGTTTTCATGTGTGCCAAAATATATATACATGTTTGAAAGCCCTTATTTGCTTTACAAAGAAAATGTTCTGTCTTTCTTTTTGAGTTTAAGAGAGAGATAAGAGATAAGAGATTTTTTATTAACATTGCACCAGTAAACCAATACAACGTGATAATGTAAACACAGTCATCCAGAGGTCAGAGAATGTTAAGCTGCTGCAATTCAAAACACATGCATGTTCGTCAGCGCGGCCATCTCTCATCCATCCTGGATGAAGAGCAAAACAGATATGGAAAAAGGAAAAACACAGTAGGTATCATTTGTGATATTCAAAAAAAGAATTTATCAAAGATTGCCTGAGGACACTCCATGATAAAGTCCCAAAAACTCTATCAGCATAAGCACAATCACACGAGACATTGTTGCAGTTTTGACGACATGCAAGGAGATATGGAGTCTGTGAGTAACTTCAGAGAACACAGTTCAGCAGTTATTCAGCTGGGCGTTATCCGAGGCACGCACAGAGATCTCTGGGGGAGGGATGGGGGGGAGGTCAGCAGGGCACTTCAGCTCTCCGCTCCAGGAGAATAATTTCCAAACAGGCCTCTTTTCAAGGACGTGTGCAGAAACCAGATTAGATAGTCTTTTTGTTTATTCCAATCCAGACCACAGTGTACTTTCTCACTGCAGCCTTCCAAGTCCAGACGCTGTTTCAGGGCCAAAATTCCAAATCATATGAGGTTCCGTTCTATGAACCCCCATCCATGCCCTGTTGGGGCCCGGGCGGCTGTAAACGAGTTCCAAAGCGCCCAGGTCCGCGGTAGTCCACCGACGCACCCAACGTGCGATTGAGCTCATACAACAGCTGGGATGAGTTGCTCACGGCCCGGATCAGAGAATCATGCTGATCAGGGAGTTTCGCCAGCGCGCTGATAGCCGCCGAAGCTCTCCTCAGCTTCAGGTAGCAGACAGCTCCGCCGATGCCAAAAAACAGAGCAGCTGCTACTAATAGTCCAATAATCCACAAATCTTCCACGTCTTCGACAGTCAAGACGGTCAGACACATAGGCTGCCACTGTCCCCACGAGTCCATCATGTATCCAGCCGCGTGTGTGTCAGAGGGGCAGACAGCTTCTCCTGGCACGGTCCGCTTCGTGGAAAAAATCTTATCTATTGAAGAAACAGCCCAATTTACTAATTCCATCGCAAATTGGTTCGAGTGAGCGCTGAAGTGTCAGACGAGACAAAAAGCAAGCAGGGAGGAGGAAAAACTTAGGGAAGGAAGGAGTAAAAAGATATGCGACTTGCCTTGTCGAGAGCCGGAAGTAAGAATTTGTTGAGTTTGGCTTTATTAGTACAAATACAGATACTGATTAAATTGTTGGCATCCTTCCACAATAATAAGAACAATTAATAAATGGACTGTACTTCTGTAGCACCTTTGTGGAACTGTATCACAACAAAGTCGAGGCATTGCAAGGTGTTGAATCAAGATGCAAAGAACAGATAAAATATTTTATCACTAATATTTGCAGGATTCTTGAGTCAGTAGTATTTTACAGGAAACCCATGTTTCAGTATACTTTTTGTTTAATAAAATAAATGAACTTGACTGCAGTGGTTGTGTAAATTACCTACATTAGTGACTTGCCTGAAAACTGTAATTTCAGCTCTCAGTGGATTAGGTGCAGTACACAGTTAACCAGTGATCCTGTGTGGGAACATCTTTCAGGTTGCCCCGGAGATTACAATCCACCAGAGATTTTTGACTTTCCAGGGAAGTCTGGCTTCCAGCTGTACGGGATGGTGTACAAGCCTCACAACCTGCAGCCTGGCAGGAAACACCCCACGGTCCTCTTTGTGTACGGAGGTCCACAGGTTTGTCCGTTGTGGCCGTGCATGTTGTTTGTGTGCCCCGTGAGGTGGCATCTCACTGGGCTGTGACTGGTTGGGCATTCATGACGGACACATTCAGGGTGGTTCTGAAGTGAAGTCAACATTGTTGTCAATCAAACCATGCAATAGTACATTACACAGAGGACTGAAATGGCATTTCTCCAAAACTCCCATGTGCAGTATTAAAAACAAGATTAACACACAATTAAGCATAAAACACCAATTACAAGCTAATAAATATCAACAATCAACCCAACATAAAAACAAGTAGTGGGGATACAGTTCCCAGACTAACATAGTGTACCAGAATGTATTCAAGTCAGGTATGTTACTTGTGCTCTAGAAGTAGTACAAGTGTACAACAATACTGTACAAGGTGGAATATGAGAGTACAAAGTAATAACAAGAATATAGAAACTTAAGTAAGCTTATGCTCTTGTAGAATAATATTTTTTTGCATATGTACGTGAGAAGTATTTAGCAGTCATTGAGTCTGCTGTTCCCACAGTTAACTAGTCTTTTATGTGTGGTGGGAAAATTTTCTTGAAGTTTGCATGTGTAAATTAAGCAATCTGATAGCCTGTGGGAAGAAGCTGTTACAGAGTCTGGTAGTCCTGCAGCACATACTGCTGTAGCGCTTCCAGATGGTAGAAGGGTGAACAGACCGTGTGATGGGTGTGTATGATCCTTGATGAAATTGGTGGCTCTCATGTGGCAGCGGGATGGGTATAAGTTCTGGGTGGATGGTTGGGCTGATCTGATGATCTTTTCTGCTGTTTTCACCACTCTCTGTAGGGCCTTCCCTTCAGCAACAGAGCAGTTGCCATTCCATACCATTTTATTTATAGAGCACTTAAAACAGCGACAAGGCCAACCAAAGTGCTGTACAAACAAATACCAGACTGAGAGACTGCTGGTAAGGATGCTTTCTATTGCACCCCTATACTGTAGAAGGTGGTGAGTGCTGAAGGGGGGGAGATTTGCTCTCCTCATCCTACCCAGAAAGTGGAGGTGTTGCTGTGCTTTCTTGACAAGGGAGGTGGTATTGCTAGTCCATGTCAGGTCATCGCTGATATACACCCCAAGGAACTTGGTGCTTTTCACTGATTCCACAGCAATGCCAATGATAATAAGGGATGTATGTGGCTTGTGATTTCTCCTAAAGTCCACAATCATGT